>PXOD01001151.1:0-19481 GCA_003012165.1 Paramyrothecium roridum | reverse complement strand
CTCCTCAAACGCCTTATGGTTTTGATAATGTCAAACCGAGTGGCAGCCCTAAGTACAAACTTCATCAAAGGACGCAGTCATTACAGTTCCCTCTATTGCCACACAAGTCATTACACCAACCTGCAAGGGCTTCGCAACGGCTGCAGGAGGTTAGGGAAGACGAGGAAGAGGAGGTAGAGAAGAGTCCTTCGAAGACCCCAGAGCCTCCCAAGCAGAACTCTGCCGATCTCCAGGCTGAGATCGATGATGCAGAGTATCACCTTGAAGAGTCACTACGCAACCAGCTGGAGCACGAGGACTACAATCCCCAAACACAGTCGGAGCAGCATGTAGCCGCAAATGTGCCGCTGCCCAGCCACTCACGCGAACCATCTGGCGCTTTCCCCGTACCCGAGCATTTTGCCAATGAGCCTAATAAACCTTTAGTCTTGCACCACCCACGGCCACACAGTCGCGGACATTCTCTATCCCAAAATTTCTTCAGGGACCACAGCGAAACCCAAGGACTTTCTGACAACAATACGCGTAATGCTTTTGGACCTCTGAAAGATATAGCTGAGATTCAAAAGGGAGATGAATCTTATGAGATAGAGACAAACCCAAGCAATCTGGGCACTCCAGTTCAGGAATTCGGCTTCCCTCAATTCAAGCAGCATCAAAAATCGATGTCGACAGCGAGCAATCCTTGGCACGATTCTACGTCTGTACATAGCAACGATTCCCGTCGTTCCAGCCATGGAAGCAAGCCTTCATTTTCCAAGCTTAACGTCAAAGCAAAGGAGTTCAAGTTCAACCCATCCAGCTCTTTTACTCCATCAATGTTCAGCTTTTCTGGGAATAGCCCACAGCCGCCCGCGTTCCAAGCAAGCTTCGCTGCTCCAGCTTTCCTCAATCCTGCTCCAGAGCCTATCGTTCCAGAGGCCCCTGTTCCATCTATCTTGCGTGTGAACGCTGCAAGTTTCGCTCCTGGCCAGAGCGACTTTAGCTTCTCTACGTCAGGACCCAAATTTAGACCAGATGCGCCTACCTTCACTCCTTCTGGTCTTGTCACCGCACCGCTTGCCACGTCTGGCACAAATGCCAACGAAACCACAGCAAACACCACCGGCTCGATTTTCGGTAAGATCGAAATCAACGAGGATGACATGGCCAAGCCAAGCAAGAGGTCGAAAGCCATTGCCATCATCCGGCCGTCCAGCCAATCCCCGAGTCGGTCGAATAAGGATACTACAGAGGACGAATTGCAGGATGGACCTGACGGTCGCTTGGTCGATGAGACTCGCTACAAGAGAGCACGCAGCTCTGCTCCGGATGGTGACGATGTTCCAAAGTTCGCAGAACGACCAGAGAACTTACCAAGCTTCATCGGAGAAACCCAGAGCTCGACTGTTGAGGAAAACCCTGAAGTTGTCGAGAACAGCCAGGCTCTTCCCATTGATACTTCTATCTCTTCGCTTCCAGCATCTGAGCAGGCTGATACCAAAGCTACCACTGCTGTTACCTCCGAAACTTCGCAAGCCGAACAGAGCGCAGATAGCTGGGTGCCGTTTGAGTTCAAGTCTAGCAACGATGTTCGGGCATTCAACGAATCTCGGCCGTTCAGCGATGAGATGCCTAACAAGAGACCTGCGCATAAGAAGTCCTTGTCCGCCACTGCTCATGCTTTCGTGCCAGGTGCTGTGACATATGGTGGTGAAGAAGAGAACTCTGCGGAAGAGGACTTACTTGACCAAGAACAAGGCCCCGTCAGCCCCGTCTCACCCCAATCGGCCCACGATGAGAAGCTCCCTTCGCCGTCTCCTCCACCACAAAAGCGACAAAGCAAAGGACTCGGCACATCTCGTTTCGCTTCTCCCCCCCCTAAGCCGAAGGGCTTGGCAGCATCGAGGTATGCTGATGTTTCGCCACCTCCAGAGAAGCCTCTATCTATCGAGCCTAGCGAGAAGGTTATTGAATCTGTGGAGCAAGAATTGGACACACAGTCTGGCTACATGCACGAGAGTGAAGTGATTATGCCGTCGGTGGAGGTGCCCGGTGACAACCACGAACCGACCTTCGAGGAGATTGATGCAATCCTCCTACAGATGGAGAATGACCAATCTAATGGAGTGAACAAGACAATCATTGACCTGCAGCAGCAACAACCAGCTCTTAACGCAGATGCACCTCCTTTCCAGCCTGGACAAACTGTTCTCGAGCAAACTTCCCGAGACAGTGCCAGCCCTACACCCCGCGCTTACGACATACCCCAGGATGCTGCACCACAATACACGTTGGGTACGGAGCTGGAAGATCCATTTATTGATCCACCCATTAGCCCAGCAAACGAAGAAGTCGACGAGTATGGCGAGCCACTGCCCGACACCCCTCTCAGCGACTGGGAAGGTGCCTTTTCAGAAGACGAGCACGAGAAACTTGAATCTAGGGCTCAGTTCTTTGACGGACGTGTCAACGAAGTTGTTGGCTCTCTACTGGCATCCAGACTCGATCCATTAGAGAAATCGCTTTCCTCCATCCAGCAAGCCTTGGCCATCAGAATGCGCCGCACACCATCTTCTCGCCGCGATATGCGCAGCGTTTCGGCAGAGTTGCAAGAGAGCGATGCCGACGACGAAGACGAAGAACCAGTTCTTCGCCGCTCTATGAGCCCCCGCCGAGACCGCAGGATGGAGCAAATTCGTCTTGCTGTGACCGAGGCCCTTGCCTCCCAACAGCGTAGTCTTTCGATTCCTGCCATACAGGAGGAGCCTGCTCATACACAGGCACCTTTGCTTCAGGCTTTACAGGATATGCGGGAGCACTTGGACACTTCTTTGAGATCTGACTTCCGGACTGAGTCTTTGAGAAATATTATCGAGGAAGCAGTCCAAAACAGACTGCCTCCGCCTACTCAGCCAGTCGATGACTCGACATCGAGAGTGGATGAATTGCAAGCCAAGATTGCCGACTTAGAGCAACGCTTGTACTTCGAGCAGAATAAGATGGAGAAGGAAATCACCGAGAGAAGAGCTGCCGAGGATCTTGCTGCAGAACTCAACAGGAAGCTTCAAGCCGCCGAGACAAGAGTCGAGGTGGAGATAATCAACCGCAGTGTTTTTGATCAGCGCGTTACTGATCTCGAAGAGAAACTGAGAAACCAAGAGGACAAGGCAGAGCAAGAAGTCCAACAACGACGAAGCGCTGAAGATAGACTGTCCGAGGTGCAACGCTTACTCAGAATCTCCTCAGAGGAAGAAACCCGTCTGCGTGATGTTCTCGAGGAACGGGAACAACGAATCAAGGCACTGGAGCAATCAAGCGGTAAGACTGCGATGCGCATGACTCTCCTCGAAGCCACGCAAACCAACGCGACGAAAAACCACACCGAGTTGACCAACAAGATCAACGTTCTCGAGACCGATCTGCGAAACGTCCGCCAGGACAACCACCAATGGCGGGCTGAGACCGAGCGGGCCGAAGAAGCTGCCCACCGTAGCGCTGGCGAGCTCGCTCATGTGCAGCAAGAGAACAAACATCTGCAGCAGTCATTGAGCACACTCACAATTCAGCTCGAAGAGAATGAACGCTTGCGTGAGTCGTGGCGCGCCAAATTCTTGTCTCTGCAAGACGATATGAGCAAGGCGGCTCGCGAAGTCGCGGAAGAAAATGCTCGCCGCATTAAGAAGGAACAGACAATGCTTGCTAGGCAAGATGTTCTTGATGCTCGTCTCCAGGCCGAGGCCAAGACCCGTGAACGCCTGGAAGTTGAGATGGAGCGTTTGCAAACCAACGAGCGCGACGGTATGCGAGCAGTCAACGAATGCAAGCGCCTGGAGAGTTTACTGGGCGAGCTTCGCACCGAGAATCATAAGCTCGAGGAATCAGCATTGCGGTACCAGCGCGAGTTCCAAGAGGCCCGCGAATCCGGCCTTAGTGAAGTCAAGCGAACACGCATTTCTCTTCAACTTGAGATTGATGCTGCCAATAATCAAGTAAACATTGTCCGCGAAGAGCTCGAAGAGCAAAACGCTAAGCTGCGTGCCGAGCTTGATAATGTCAGGCTCGATGCTGACACAGCCAAGGCACAAAATGAAATGCTGCTTGAGGAGGCTCAATCCAACAAGGTCTCTGAGCTCGCCAAACTCGAAGAAAAGCATCAAAATGAGCTGGAAGATTTGCAAACTCGGTACGAGCGCCAGGTTAGCAACGCGGTGGAGGATGGTCAGAAGTCCGAGCAGCATCTCCTTGAACGCCTGAGTTTCTCATCATCCAAGATTGAACACCTTCAGGACCGCATTGTTCACCTCGAAGATAAGCTCGAAATCGCCAAGCAGGCAGCAGCAGCGGCTGCCCAAGCTGCTAAATCTGCTAGTGCTGAGGTTTCGTCCTCGATAGCTTCGCCTCAGGCTAAGTCTGCTGCCAAACTTGATGGACCCGAGAGAATATCACCCCAGGCTCTCCGTGAATCTATCATGGTTCTTCAAGAACAGCTTCAGGCTCGCGAGCAGAGGATCGAAGAGCTAGAACAAATCGTCACCAAAGCCGACCCTGACGCTGCCACCAAGATTTTGAAGCGTGATGACGAAATTAGCTGGCTCCGAGAATTACTTGCGGTCAGACATGGTGATCTCCAGGACATCATCAATGCCCTGTCAGGTGACACATATGACCGTGAGGCAGTCAAGGATGCAGCCATCAGACTGAAAGCAAACCTGCAGATGGAAGAGCAGGAGCGGGAGCGCGCTGTGAACGGGGGATCGGCTATTAATTTGCCAAACATTGCTCAGACTATCCAAGCTGCTACACCTCGCATAGCTCAAACCGTGGGGCCTATTGCCGCAGCTTGGGGAAATTGGCGCAAGGGTAACCAGTCTTCGTTTCGCAGTATATCAGGAGTCTTGAGTTCGCCTGCACAGTCCCAGACTGCGACACCTTCAAGGAGCAGCTCCAACCCTCCCAGCAGCCTCCTTGGAGGTCTCATGACCCCACCTGCATCTGGTCTTCGTCAAACACCCCCTGCGGATACCAAGCCCCAACCAACCGCATTTGCGAGCACTGGACGGCGCTACACATCTCAAGGCAGTGCACCCAGTCGGGTTCGCGGCGGTTCCACCGCCTCGCGCCGATCCGAGAACCTGTCGTTGCAAGGAACACCGCCTCGGCGTATTGAGCGTCCGGAGCCGATGACTCCACCGATGATGGTTTCAAATGCATACGATTCGGATGCTCAGCCTGGTGACTTTGATGATCATGACTTCTTCGATGAGGAAGACTAGTTCTTCAACAACATATTCATCCAGACCTAATTGGAGAGAACCCACCATGTCAAAATATTTTCCTTTGTTTTTCCTACGTCATCGAAAAGGTAATGTTGGGATACCAAACTGGCGTATGTGCGCCAGCTCTGTCATGTACATTTCTACAACCCAGACTGCAAACTTAGAACAACAGATACCCCTTATTTTGGACTTTTCATGACAACATTACAACATTCTTGTGGCAGGCCGAGATTGAGACGCCAGTTGCGGTATAATATAGCATTATTTCCTTGTCATAAGGCGGTTCGTCGAGCAGTTGACTTCTGCTCATGGCTGCTGCATTTGTTTGCCATTGCTCATTTCTTTTGTTGTGCATAGCGGAGAGGAAGAGTCCGTTCAATCGTTCTGGACTCGGAGGCAGGGCTATACATGTCCAAGTCAGATAATTAATACTTTTACTTGCAACCACGTTATGTTAAGTGACCAGTTGCTGTGCCCAGTGTTGTTGAGACATTAACCACCTCAAGTGATTTTACATTGATTACACCAAAGTCTATAAGTAACATTACTACGCATTACTCAACAATTTCTCGACAGCCCATTTGACGGAAAAGTTGCGGAGGTCAGAGTAATGTTGACCCACGCCGACGAAGAGAACGGGCACGTTCGTGGCATGCACCAGGCTCACCAGCGTGCCAACCATGTCCCCGACAGTGTCGCACTTGGAGATGATGAAGCCGTCGAGGGTCCGGACGGAGCCGAATGCGGCATTGAAGTTGCGGGCTTGGGCGACCGAATCGGTACCAACAAGGGCCTGTTGAATAGAAAGTAATGAGTGAAAATGCTTCTACAAAATGGAATACTGTAACATACCTCGCCAACCATGAGAATCTTATCGGGCTGCGCAAACTTGGCAAACTTCTCGAGCGACGACATCAGCCGCTGATCGTTGTGCCGGCGCCCAGCGGTGTCGATGAGCACAACGTCGAAGCCCTCGCTGGCGGCGTGCGCGACGGCGTCCTTGGCCACGGTGGCGGCGTCCTTGCCGTAGCCCTTCTGGTACAGCTCGACGCGGCCGCCCTCGCGCGCCGTCAGCTCCTTGAGGTTGCGCACGTGGACGGCAAGCTGCTCGACGGCGCCGGAGCGGAAGGTGTCGCCGGCGGCGATGAGGACCTTGTACTTATTCTGCAGGAGGAAGAAGCAGATCTTGGAGAGGTTGGTCGACTTGCCGACACCGTTGACGCCGACGATGGACATGACATAGGGGCGCGCCTTGCGCAGGGAGGTGGCGGGAGGTGCGGATATCGAGTCAATCTCGCGGAGGAGGTCAAGGGACGACGTCGGCGTGAGCATCTTTGTGAGTGAGGTTTCCATTGCTGATTGTATCTTGGAGTTGATGCCTGTGGAAAATTCAAGTTAGCCGTGCCCAGCCTACCTCGGAAACATGCGGTGACTTACTCTCAAAGCTTCCCGTCTTCGTGCCAACCAGCTCCTTTTCGACACCCTGACATAGCCGCACAGCGGCCTCGCGCGCAACATTCTTCTGCAGGAGGTGCTCCTCCATGCCCTTCATCGCCTTGTCGAGGTCCTCCTTGGTCAGTGTCTTGCCTCCAACGACGTTGCGGAATAGGCCGCTGATGGCATTCACTCCAGAGCCAAGTAGGCCACTCTTGGCGGCAGACTGCGAAGAGGCAGCCGCTTTGTCGGCCTCTGCAGATGCCAACATGTCGTGAACCTCATCACCTAGATCCTTCAAGACGAATTTGCCCTTTGTCGTCGAGCCCCAGGTCGAAGAGTCGACAGCTTCGATGGCACTCGAGCGCCCAGTGGCCTCGGCTTCGGAGTCGCTCGTCACATTGGGCTGCGCGGAATAATCGAGCTGCACATCGTCGTCCTCGTCGGCGTAACCGTCAGCATCCCACTTGCGCCCCTTCTTCGGTGCCTTTGCGCCCTTCGACCGGACGGAGGCTTCGTCTCCGGAGGAGGCGGGCGCGGAATTGGAGTTTTGGGCCTTGCGTGCGCGCCTGGACATTTTGGAGATGGGGCCGGCTTTCGCGACTAGAAGGTTGTTGCCCGGGGTGGACGGTCGGGACGTGTTCGGTGTTACGACGGGGGTAGAATCGGCTGAGTTGCCATCTTGCGCGGCATGGATATTGCGCCCTCGATAAGTGAGGCCTGGCGCAGATGGTGCCTCGTCATCTACCTCTGCTACCCTTGCACTATCGCCGATAGGTGCCCTTGCGCTGGTTGAGCTGGACGTGTCGAGCTCTTGTATTTGCTGGTTGAAGTAGTCATCGAAGTTGTGGCACTCGACAAGTGTGGTGTGAGGTTTCTTTAGTTGGTCGCCATAGAGCCCCAGGAAAATGGTCTTGATGTTGTCTACAAGCTTGTCGACCCATGAGAGGTGAAGCAGTGAGCGGTATACAGCCTAGGCGCATCATATTAGCTGGCGTGGCGGCCTCGTGGGGCGTTCCGAGTCCGAGATAACACTCACCACGAATATGACGCCCAATTCCTTGACCAGAGTCCATTTTAGTGTATGCTGGTCACTCTTGTAGGGTGGATTGGTCGCTGCCGACTTCTCGTTGAACGTAGCTACGCTGCCACTTTTCTCCTCGATGAAGGTGTCGGCGATGAAGTTGTTGATGATGGAGGGGTTGACTGGTGCGTACGACCTGGACCAGAGCACCACGCCGGACGTGGTGACGATTTCGAAGGTATCCAACATGGCGCGCCGCTTCCGATGGCCACCAATTAGGGAGAGAAGAAGTAGATGGGAGAAGCCGCACGAGCAGGAGGTGTACGGGAGAGCAAACTGCGGGAGGAGAAGAAGCAGAAAGGACGAGGACGCAAGTGGGTGGCTAATAGATCGCCAGATGGCTTCCTACAACTTGCGCCAACCCTGACGGAGACTCCGCGATAGACCAGGGTCCAGGCTTCGGCGCCTTATCGATAGGACCCGGCATTTCCTCCCTCCGGAGACCCGCTGGTGGGCTGATGGGAAGTTGAGGTACCGTGGCCCTATGCTCAATTTTGGTGCATTTGCAGGTAGCCTGACAAGGCCCTCCGGGTGCCTCACCACCTCACTTGCTGAACGGGTTGGCTGTGGTGACTAAGCTAAGGCGGGAGGTACTTCCGAAAGGGTACCGTCCCCTAGCTTACCTCACTGGGTGAGCTTCAATGTCACCCACGGCGTTGGCGCTGCCCGCAGCCAGCCAAATCGACCACATTTCTCGAATCCGTCCAGACAGACTAGGTTGCAGCATTGGAGCCACGCCGCCGACCTACCGCTCCCGGTCTCCTATTTTCCGAACAGCAACAACCTCCCCTTCGCCTCGACCGACTTTGCCCTACATTGACTGCGTTACCTGTACCAGCCCTACCCGATTCCAACCATGCAGCGGACGACTTTCGCGCAGTCGCCGCCCCTCCACCATCCCGTGCCTCAGCATGTGTCGACGGTCCCGCAACTCAGATCACCGCCTCCGCCCCCGGGCTCCGCGCAGTCCCAGCAAAACGCTTACGGCGGCAACCCGTACCAGCAGCAAGGCGGAACGAGTGGTAACGCCTTTGGTTCGTATAGCCAGTTCATGAACGACCCGACGGCGCAGGTTGCCGCGCAGTTTGGCCAGTCAGCCTTCAAGCACGGTCAAGAATACGTGGAGCAGAACGTATGCAATCCCCCCCTACCTACCAACCATGGCCCCAGGTATGACACAATTTGCTAACGATGGATTTTGCATAGTTCGGCCGCTATGTCAACGTCTCGGCTCTGAAGCACTACTTCAACGTGTCCAACTCGTACGTCGTGAACAAGCTGGTACTGGTCCTATTCCCGTGGCGGCATAAGCCTTGGTCTCGCAAGCAAGGTGTTGGAGCGAACGGTCAAGAGGGATGGTACCTCCCTCCACGAGAGGACGTCAACAGTCCTGATATGTACATTCCGGGTTAGTATTGCATGCTCCTGGCACTGTGTGCAGGGTGAGGCGAAGGGCTAGAGAAGCTGACCTGACCGCCTGTCTAGTTATGGCTCTCGTTACCTACATTCTCCTCTCGACCCTCATTGCCGGCCTCAAGGGCAACTTTGAGCCCGAGCTGCTCGGCTACACCGCGACCACAAGCTTCGCCGTCGTCATGGTTGAAATTGTTGCGCTGAAGCTAGGATGCTATCTCCTGAGCATCTCAAGCCAGTCCCAGCTGTTCGACCTGATCGCGTATTCGGGATACAAATTCGTCGGCATTATCGTTACTATTGCGGTCGCTCAAATCTTCGGCGGCAGCAAAGGTACCAGTGGCTGGGTTGGCTGGGCCGTTTTCTTCTACACCTTTTTGGCCAACTCGTTGTTCTTGGTACGTTGGCAAGTTCTCCTTCGGGCGACCATTCATGCACTGACACACTCGCAGATGCGATCCCTGAAATACGTGCTGCTTCCAGAGTCGGCTGGCAACACAGGCGGCCCTATGCAGACTGACTCGCGAGCCAAGCGCAACCAGAGAACCCAATTCCTCTTCTTCTATTCCTACATTGTGCAGCTGTTCTTCATGTGGATTCTCACCAGGGCGTAGCCGAAGCGATTATGGTAAAACAGGAGTAATAGGCGCAAGGCTGGGCTGGCTCAGAGGAGTGAGTGCAAGCCAACAACGCGAACGCAAAAAAAGGGTCGAACTTGAGACGGGCAAAATATAGAGGAGTAGGGAGCGTTTACGGCTGGAGAAATTACGGACATGATTCATTGCTGCTGCAGGGGTGCAGATGCTGAGCATCGTAGATATGCGTACACAAATCCACACATACTGCAATACCACTTCACTCGAACCTACGCGCTCGACATTTCACTTCCTTGCTGGGTTTCAATACATTATGACCGATTCAAGCGCCAGCTAGATGGAACTCACCACCGCGAAGAGGTAGGCTGCATACATGCTTTGGATGTCAAGCACGGCTCGCATGCGCGGCGCTGACAAGAACAGGTTGGCGCATACTTTGCGTAGGCTGTGATTTGTCAGAGCCAAAGTGTCCCGAGGCTATTCAGTCCAGATTGTGATTGGAAGAACATGGTCAGAAGGTGTTGATATAAGCTTGTTGGTTCCAAGACAAGCAGAAAGGCCCCCCCCCCTTGGCTTGCGAATACGTACCGCCTCACCCACCATGGACGCCTGATGACAATCATTGCAACTACAAGCTTGCTGTTCATCGACCACTACAGCATTTATATTCTGCTTTTTTTTTTTTTTCGTGCTCGTTGGCTTCCCTGGCGGTTCTCGACGAAATAGAGCCGTAGCACCCTGACGACAAGGCACACAATCTCCCAAGCGGCATCCTTTCGCAGACCCCTGCGCTAAATTAGTGACCACGTCCGACGCGATAAGGCATTCGCTTAACGCCATCTGTCTTTCACACAGACAGGATCCTTCTTTCGCACGAAACAACCCCCCAATCCTGTTTCCCATCATCACAATTTCGAGAAAATCCCCCTTCTCCTTTTTATTTTATTTTATTTTACTTCTTGTAATTGTACTAGGGCGCTTGAACACTTCGTCGAGATGGCTCCCCGACCAATTGTCGCCGCGACGCTGCAGTCCGCCTTTTTGGGCGCCCTCTCCAACGTCATGGCGCAGCTAATCGCCTCTCAGCGCAGAAATGTATGTTGAAGCGCTCACTGAGGCTCTCATGCTGTGTCGTGTTTCCACCGGCGTCCGCCCCGAGTCTCAATCCTGGAACTCCGGACAGGCTCCGGCTGGGGTACGGTAGTGCAAGTTCAAGTCCGCTCATGTGCTGTTCCCTTAGGTCGAGTTTGAGATCGACTGGATCCCGGTCTTCCAGTTCCTGCTCTTTGCTGTCCTCAATACGCCTCCCAACTTTTTGTGGTGAGCTTCTCCCTCCGTCTGATGTTGTGCGGGACAAATCGCCCATCATCCCTGATTGAACGAAGCTGACAGGCAGCGCGCGCAAACAGGCAGGAGTTTCTGGAATCCAGCTTTCCCACCTATCCTACTCAGCGGCGCAAGCCCGGTGAGAAGCCCGCGCCTAAGCGCCTCTCTCTCCGCAACACCATCGTCAAGTTCATCCTGGACCAGAGCATCGGCGCTGCCTTCAACACACTCTTCTTCAGCATCTTCATGCGGTCCTTGTCTGCCGCCATGGGTAATGCCCCTCGCGTCACCAGCGTCTTTGATGCCGCCACCTACTGGACCACTCCCGGTGCCATCGACTTCACCCGAGTTCACTTTGACAAGATCTGGGCCATTGCCCTCGATGAGTTCTGGCCAATTGTGCAGACGGGCTGGAAACTGTGGCCCGCTGTTTCCCTCATTAACTACACCATGGTCAACACCGTCGAGGGCCGCAACTTAGTTGGCTCCACCGCCGGTATGGTCTGGGGTGTTTACATGAGCTTGATTGCCGCTTCCAAGTAATGTTTCGGGCTCATTGGGAAACTTTTAGCTGGAGAACGCATAGAATCATCACGAGCGCAAGCATATCATCATTAATCTGCTGGGCATTTACATGACAGAGTTGTCTAGTCATCAGGCGCTTCAAGCCCAATTCTTGGCTACCATGGTTTTAAATTACGGCTTTTAGAGCATCCAAAGCGTACGGGACCTCGAGGGGAGAGAATGAAAACTTTGATATATAGCATTCTGCTGATCGCTGTGTTTCAATAAAGAAATTAATCTAGTGTTAGGAATACGCTCTTTTTGCAAATTTCGAACTTGTGTTGATGGTCGCCCCAACATAAACTCATGAACATCACACATCCTAAGCGAAATGACTTTGCGTAGCTTGACCTGTCTCTTGGTCTGCGCTCGATTGGCAACTTTGACATTTGACGAGGAAGTCTCATAGCAAAGTCACGAGTTTGTCATTGAAACCAGGCGGAGCTTCGTCTAGGCTGGCCGAATAGCGTGGCGCATGTTGATAGGGGTAACCCTGAGTCGATGGTCTCTGTCGTGAACTGCCGCCCGGAGTAGGATCGAAGACTTCGTCGCCAGCCCGGCTGGCAGCGCCCTCAGTGCTATTCAACCAGGATCGAATAGCCGCCATCGGCAAGCGGCGCGATGGCCAGTCCGGCGGACTGCTTTGGTGGCCATGTTGTGGCATTTCGTGGTGTATCACCGTCCCGCAAGAGGACAAAGAGCTTGACCGCCTTCGCAGGTTTTTGTTAGCAGTATCAGTGGCTCCATGCCCTATTTCTTTATCATTTCGCGGTCTTGAAAACCAGTTCACCGTTGGTGTTGAGGCGCTGACGTTAAAAAGTTCAAAAAGTCTGTCTGCGATATCAAACCAGTGCATCAACCAAGGACGCATCGCCCACAAGGTAGGTTCATCAATTTCAGGGCGGAGCATCTCGTTGGAGAAGTTGTAAACCGTTGCGAGAACCCAACGTATCTCCTTTGGAAGCACCTCGAATGACTGCACAATACAGGACCATGTGCGGGCGATTTTGAAGACGGGGTCGCCATTATGATCGAGAGGATGGAGGACGTCGAAGATGCCGGAGAGATCGATGTTCTTTGAGCACGGCTGGAAGGATCGGGCACCTGTGAATGTGCGATACTCAAGGAGGAATAGGCCAGAAATGCGACGATGGGGGATCGGTGTTTCCCCGATGGATTGATACGTGCGGTCGTCCTTGGGGATCTCATCCAGCACATTACTTGAAATCTCGCACGGAGTCCCCAACGTCGCACATATCTGCAGAAGCGACTCCTGGCCGAAGGTTGAGCGATGATTGATCTCGGAGCTGCATATCTCTTGTAGCTCGCCGATTGCGCGCTCACGTGTCGCCTCAGCATTGATCATGCCAGCAGGAAGGTCATTGTGACGAAGCCAAAGGGCATACGGTGCACCAAAGAAGAACAGAGGCGCACAGTCGCCGCACAAGGGTTGCAATCCGCTGTTGGAGACGTGGAAGCAGTGATATGCGCGGTGTGTAGAGCAGAAGTACTATGCCTGGCCAGGTTGAGCTTCATCACGGTGAAGCACCGGGGCCCGCAGTGTAGGACTTCCCGCAAAGCAGCCCCGCCGGCAGCTCATTTTCTAGAGATGATGGTATGATGCGGTAGGTATTAAATGATGCAACGAGTGATGTGTCGAGAAGCAAGAAGCAACGAAAAGGAGAGAATATAGTCATATAACGAGAGCGAGACGGTGCTGCTAGTGCGTCAGCGTCAAATAGAGGCTTGAAAAGCTAAAGAGAATGGTGAAGTTAGTATTGGTTCGGCATGCTAGTACAAGTTCAAAGGTCAGAAAGTCGAGGGATGATCCACGTGTGGGTGGCTCCTGCGCTATCTGAGGCAGCACAGCAGTTTCCTAGCATTACTTACCTAGGTACCTTGAGGTGCCTTGATATTTTGCGAGTGACGGTGAAGTTGCATGATAGGTAGGTCACCATCTGATAGGGAAGATACCTTAGATACTCTTTCTTGTCCGTGAGTTGCTTGAGGCTGAGCTACAATATCGGCAGCGCAGGTTCTTTGCTGTGTATATCTCATCAGACTAGATAAAGTCGGCCATTGCCGGCCATGCCAACTGACACTACGACTGAAGGTCTCTTACTTCAAGATGTTAGCTGACGGGAGCACCTTTACATACGGCTGAAGCTTATCGGAGCGAATACCACATCGGCAGCAACAGGCCCAGCCTGAGCAGAGGCTGACCGCTTTTGGGGCTTTCCAATTCTGCAAACTAGTCTGCCACGAAGGGAAAAGGTTACAAAGACCAAAGGTGCCGGCAGCATGCTCTGGTACGCATAGGCAGTCTACTACGGTGGTGGACTTTAACTTGGGTATGAGTAAGATCAGACGCCTCAAAAGCCACAAAGAGAAGCCTGCAGACTTGATTTTCGTCTTTTCTCCTCCGGACGAGTCAGGATCGCTCAATGTGAATGACGGGAAGAAAGAAGTTAGAATGAAGGAGAGAAATGTGATCAACGGCATGAGGTATTCCTTCACGTATCGCTGTCAGCTTACAGGCCACACGCCTACTACATGCAGCATCTCAGACCGCGGATCCCGCATCAAGTCAGGTCCCACACATCCGGTACTGCGACCGTTGACGTTGTCTGTAACTGCTGCTGTAGTCTAATTCTAGATAATAGCTCGTGCGCGTGTTCTAACTTACCACAGCACGCACGTCAAGCCCACTTCGGGCGGCCCCAGCCTCCGCCAGCCTGGGCCAGCTCGCTCCTAAAACCACCGATGGCTCGTTTTTTTTTTCACCACTAGCAGACGACAAAGTCACATGCTACCTTAGTTTAGTGGGCTGGCCAAGTGTCAGGGTCCCAGCTCGCTGCTTGCCATGATTTAGTTAGCTTCCAGAACGTCGCGCAGAATCACTCAAATCTTTCCATGCACTCTTAAGGTACGGCGAGCCGTCCTGTGAGTTAAGCTACTGTACCTGTACGTGCTGCAAAAAAAGTCTCGCAAGGGCCATGCCATGCCTGACCCTTGCTCCAGCGCTACGTCAGTCTCGACGCCCGGACTTAACTTCCGCCCGCCGAACAGGCATGTGGCAGCCGAGGAGCCACATACGGATGGCTTGCGGGTAAACAACACTAGCGTCCTTGTATCGTCACGGACGGAGGAGGGGATGGGGGGCCACCACCCTGCCAGGACGCCCAGGGGGAACCATCCGCCAAGTTCCCCTCTTCCCGAACCCATTCTTTCGTTCCCCGAAGAGACTTTCCAGACTGCTATCCGGCAACACGCCATTTTGCCTTGGTCCGAGATCAACCACGTCCCAAATCTACCATTCCCAGTCCACTTTCAAGATGCCCGGATAAACCGCCCGGTTCGCGCCCTCGATTGCCCTGCCCTAATCTGTCCCAGCCGAGGGTTATTCTGGATGGAGCGATATGATCAGCTCCCATGAAGACCCTCAAACTGGGGCAAGCATGCATTCTTCTTTCCGCGAAGTCGGCCTCGTCGACCTTCTCGAATCCGACCCTCGGCCGTCTTTCGTCGCTGTTGCCGGCCCTGCCTCTCAGTCTTCGTCTCTAGGCATCTTATACCACAATCCAGCTCTGGTCGCCAACGCCGCGCTCTGCGATGTGGTTCGCGCCATACCGGATCAAAATGTACACAAGCCCTTCTGGGCCTGGGTGACTAGCCCCTCCTCTGTTGGCTACCTGGACCCGTCGACACAACACTCTCTGCCGTATCTTGGCATATTATGGACACGGAACGTTGTGCAAGGAAAATGGGTCATCATGAGCGGCAACGAGACGCCGCCATCGTCAGAACCGCCGCGCAAAATCAGATTCGGTTCTGCCAAGGACGTTGGACAAAATCGGAGCATCCTGTCCGAACAGTCGTCCTTGTCCGACCAGGATGCCGAGAGTAAGGCCCCGATCTTGTTCCGGGCCACACAGGAATCCAGCTTGATGCCGCCCGACTTCACCCCCGATCCCGAACCGTTCCTCGACGTCATACAAAGCGTAGACTGGGACGCAAACCCCCTCGGCCCCATGGACCAATGGCCTATGCGTCTGCAGCAAGCCTTCAATCAGCTGATTCCCGATTCGCGGCCAATTGGCGTCTACTGGGGGGACAAGTCCATTGCAGTCTACAACGAATCATTTTCCAAGCTTATGGGCCCTCGCCATCCTGAACTTCTCGGCAGCCCGGTTGCGAAGGTTTGGCCCCATGTGAAGGAGCGCATAGACACAGTTCGGGTTGCTGCCAGGACAAAAAGGGATACCAGACTGGAAGACGAGTCTCGCTTCTTCATTGATCAACCCGACGGCACCACAGAAGAGACGTATGCCAAATGGTCACTGAGTCCCATTATGGATGGTCGCGAGTGCCTTGGCGTTCAGCATTCTGTCATTGAAACCACATCGTTGCGACTCTGGGAAAGGAGAATGCAGATGTTGATCGAACTCGGCGAGGCCTTGGTCACCACGCGCACTGTCAAAGACTACTGGAACAATACTATGCAAGAGCTTGCTCGCTGGGATCCTGCTTATGATGTGCCGCTTGCGTTCATCTACTCTGTAAAAGACAAAGATGTCGCCTCTGCCTCGTCGTCCAGACACAACTGTGCCAAAGTTTGCCGTCTTGAAAGCTCCTTGGGAGTCCCCGAAGGCCATCCCATAGCTCCGGCTGTCCTTGATCTTGGTGAATCGGATGAAGGTCTAGCAGCCAAATTCCGCGAGGCACTGATTGCTCCGGTTCCGCTACTTTTGCAGACGCTTGATGAGACACTGCCGGAAAGGCTGCTTCACGGCCTGGAGTGGCGAGGCTTCGGGGACCCTTGTCGCGCTGCAGTGATCCTGCCGATTCACCCCGCAAAGGCGACGGATGCCATGGGCATTCTCTTCCTCGGCCTTAACCCTCGACGACCATATGATAACGAATATAGACAGTTCATGTCCCTTCTCAACCAAAAACTCACGAGCTTTCTTGCCACGACCGTCTTGTTGGAGGAGGAGACCCGCCGTGGTCAGAGCGCCATCGAAAGGGCTACTCAAGACAAAGTCGTCCTTCAAAGGAAGCTGGCGGATCAAACTGAGCAGGCCAACAGATCCATCCAGAATTTCGAGTCTATTGCCGAATTTATTCCTATGGGCATGTCCTTCCAAGACAACCAGGGCAGTGTCACATTTGCGAATGAGGCATGGTATCGCATTACTGGTTATCCGAGCGGCCCTATCGGCCCGAGAGCCCTGATTGACTGTGCGCTAGAGGAAGATCAAAGCCGTATCGTGCAGGCGTATGAAGACATCAAGACCACTGACGTGGTAACCTTTGAGTTCCGCGTGCGGGTGGATGGCAATCAAGTTGGAGCTGACCTTCCTGTCAATCGCACTCCTCCGGTGTTCGACCGGACCGCTCGGCACGTCCTTGCTTCAGCCAAGGCGGAGCGTGCCCCCGATGGAAGCATTATTCGATTGCTTACATGCTTGATTGATATGACAGTGCAAAAGCACACAGCGGAGGAAGCTATTAGGAGGGCTCAAGAAGCCGAAAATCTAAAACGGCTGGCAGAGCTTGCGACAGTTGGCATGTATGACATGAGCATGGACGGACGCCTTCTGAGTGCCAACAACTTGTTCTGGGAGTTGAGTGGGCTGCCTAAGGTCGATTTATCTAGGACCAACGTTGAGCCCTGGCAGGCCTGCGTAGTGGAGGAGGATTTGAATGTGCTCACGGATAGCCTCGAAAAGCTGAAGATTACCGGGCGACCACAAGCTGCCGAAATACGATTCAAAACAGAATGGACCGCAGAAGATGCTGGAGGAAATATGATCGTGGCACCTCGATGGGTTGTGGCAACCTTCATGCCCGTGAAAAGCTCAGAGGGTGTCATTCAATCCTTCACTGGCTGCCTCAGTGATGTTTCAATGCAGAGGTGGCAGCTGGACCAGGAAAAGCTACGCAAGGAAGAGGCAATCGAGTCGAAGCGGCAGCAGGAGAATTTTGTCGACATGACATCCCATGAGATGCGCAATCCTCTTAGTGCAATGTTGCATTGTACCGATGCAATCATCGCTTCTCTTTCGCGGGTTCAGGATATTGACACCACCCCAGTCCCCATGAGCCCCCCGGGCAACCACGGCTTCGAAGGTCGAGGCATCAGCCCTGGGGAGAGCGGACGGTCTGAAGAGGTCAGGAAGCTCTTGGAGGACAGCATCGAGAATGCTGAAATCATTGTCACGTGCGCACAGCACCAAAAACGTATCGTGGATGATATCCTAACCATGTCCAAATTGGACTCCAAATTCCTCGCAGTCACGCCCTGCACTGTTGATCCTATTCAGATCGTCAAGGACGCGCTAAAAATGTTTGAGGTAGAGGCGCGACGAGTGGACATTGTTCTAACCTCTCTCGTCGACAAGTCGTACGAAGAATTGGGCCACGAGTTTCTGGATCTTGACCCATCCCGCGTCAAGCAAGTTCTGATCAATTTGTTGACGAATGCGCTGAAATTCACCAAGACTGGAAAGACGCGGAATGTGACAATTCGAATGAAAGCGTCCAAGTCACCGCCGGGTCGCAACATGACAGTGGTTGAATTCATACCTCGCTTCTGCGACGTATCTGACGAATATGAGCAACCAGCGCTGAAAGGCCGGACCACGCCAGTTTATCTTCTATTTGAAGTGCAGGACACGGGCCAGGGACTAACGGAAAGCGAAATGGGAACGCTTTTCAACAGATTTGTGCAGGCCAGCGCGAAGACTCACGTCAAGTACGGTGGCTCCGGCCTGGGGCTTTTCATTTCCAGACGCCTGACAGAATTGCAAAATGGTGCTATTGGGGTTGCCAGTAGGCCAGGTGTTGGTTCTACATTTGCGTTCTACATTGAGGCTTACATACCCAGCGAGGCTGCAAGGAAGGAAGCCGAGGCTACGGCCGCCGCGGCTCAGCTATTTGCCAACACGAATGCGTCGGGAAGCCTAGGCAGCACGGCAGGTGTGAAGGCGGGCACGTCAAAACGCCTACCTGCTCCCACAATACAGCGTCCGACTCATCTCGGCGGTAATGAGCGCCTTGATGGTATTCTAGTCGTGGAAGATAATCTGATCAACCAACAAATCACTCGTCGGGGCCTCAGCGCCAAAGGGTTCTGCGTGGACGTGGCAAATCACGGAATTGAGGCTTTGGAAAAGCTCAAGAAATCGGTTGGGGCGAGACTGCTCTCGAGAAACAACAGTGACGGAGCCGACGGACTGTCCAGAGGTAGCCCGGCCGCGCAGCCCATCCCCATCAATGTTGTGCTCATGGACATTGAGATGCCGATCCAGGACGGTCTGACTTGTACGAGGTGCATCCGCGAGCTGGAGCAGGAGGGGCAGGTCTTCTGCGCATCAGGGGGACGCATTCCCATCATTGCGGTGACTGCCAATGGTCGGCCTGAACAGGTGACGGAGGCGAAGATGGCAGGCTGCGATGATGTGCTCGTCAAGCCATACCGGATCCCCGAGCTGATTGAGCGGATGCAGGTCGTAGTGCGACGAATGGGAGGACTGAGCCCAAGCTCGCCTGTGAGGTGAGGTGAGGTGAGGTGAGGTGAGGTGAGGTGAGGTGAGGTGAGGTGAGGTGAGGTGAGGTGAGGTGAGGCGAGGCGAGGTAGGGCACGGGGACAAGGCTCCCATGGCGGAGGGTGATTGCGTTGCCTACAAGGGGAAAGGAAAGGATGGGGAACCTTGCTCATTGGAGGGAAAGGAAAGGGTATGTTTCGCCTTTGGTGTTTACACCACTGTGGCTGGGTCACGAATGACGGATGGATGATTAAAA
>PXOD01001149.1:0-37322 GCA_003012165.1 Paramyrothecium roridum | reverse complement strand
ACTCCCAGCAAAGCGCTCGCTTCTCGGCTCGGCCACTTCTTCCCGGGACAGCCACCGCTCCGACCCTCCTTTTACTTCCCTTCCCGTCTTTGGACTCCTTTCGCGCATTGTCGCGCTGTCCGTATGCATCCCTACCGCGTAGCTAGCTCACCGACTTTCTCTACAAACGGGCAGGGAAACCGTTATTCCGTCGCCTTAGTAGCGAGGCGCCACGACGAATCAAACACTCGCTATAGAAAACTGGAGTTGGTGATCTTCAGCTGGACTTTTTCCAGCACCATACAGGAGCATCTCGCATTAGTTCTCACTCGTGCTTCTCATACACCTACTGAACCGGGGGAAAAAAAAACATCTTGGGGCACCATATCAGCGGGGCCAACTCGGCAGCCTTCCTCCCCTCCCTCCCCCTCCACCTCCGGAGCCATGACCACCGCCGCCGCCGCTTCGCCGGCCGAGCCCCGGGGCTTCTTCGCCGTCCCGGCTCCCGTCCGGGAACTCTTCAAGCTCTTCCCCCTGCACGTCTACCCCGCCGAGCCACTCCCCTTACGCGCCGCCGACCTCGCCTCTCCCTCGTCGCAACGACCGCGCCTGTTTGTCTTTTCCAATGCTGTCGACGCTCGCGACGGCCGGCCAAGCTACAATCCGTCATGTCTGAAGTGGCAAGTGTGTACACCCCTGATGCTGTGCCCAATGCATGCGGCTCCTCTAACAGTGTACAACACAGACTATACTAAGGGTGGCTGGCGTCGACGTCGAGCTTGTGCCCTCCAATAATCATGCTTCTCCTTCCGGCGCCCTCCCGTTCCTCCTCCCGTCGTCGCCCACTTCGTATGCCGCTGTCTCGCCATTGACAAGCTCCAAGATCGGGCGGTACGCACAAGACCACGCGCCGGATAGGTTGCGCGACGAGTCTCATCCTCGGCTTCAAGCTTACCAGTCTTTATTGACTCAGAACATCCGCCCGGCCTGGGTAAGTTTTCTGCTACCAAGCTATCCTTTATCACTTGCGCTGACGACAACTTGGTACTGCAGCTTTACGCCTTGTACCTCCTACCCGCCAACGACCCTCTCCTTGCCTCCCTCTACCTCCCCTCCTCGCCCTTCCTCCGCCTTCCCCTTCGCCATTCCCTACATACGGCCGCGACCACCGAGATCCTCAAGACGACCCGCCGTGCCCATATCACCCCAGTTCAGCTTTACACCGACGCCGCTGCAGCATTTCGTGCACTTTCAACCCTCCTCGCCGACGACGAGTGGTTCTTCGGTGCCGATGGACCTGGAGCTTTTGATGCCGACGTCTTCGCGTACACGTACCTCATCCTTGACGATAGCCTAGGTTGGCAAAGCACGGAACTTGCCGAGTGCCTCACGCCCTTTGAAAACCTACTGAGACATAGGCAACGATTGTACGACATGTGTTGGGGAGAGAAGGCTTAGTTGGGGCCTTGCATAACCTGTGATGTTCCAGGTTGTATTATATATCAGCATGTACGAGCCTCTTTGTATTGTATAGATCCGCGTCTACACCACATTGTATTGTATAAGCCGACCCAGGCACGAAGTATGCCAGCATGAACTGGTAGGTCTGCAAAGCATGTTATTGTAAGATGAACGAGGCAGCATCATGACAAATTTACTACAATATCAGGCATAATTCAGTAGGGGCCACGAGTCCCCAGCAAACCCCAACTCGTTTGCAACCTTTGTTCTCTTTCCATTATCTATGATCTGCGCTGAGCATAATCTCGTTGAAAAAAAAAAAGATGACACGCGCTCTCGTATATGGACATTGTCCTTGATCAGCTGGATAGACAGCAAGATCCATGAAGTAATCATCAGGTAGAGGCGTATAGGCGACAACACAAGAGATAACATGAAAGGGAAACCACAATGGCTATTGAACGCCTACCAATCCAGACCGACACCTCCCAGACCTCGCCGATAATGCAGATTCAAATAAAAGAGGGGAGGATGTTGCAAACAGCGTCAAGCGAGGTGAACCGTGAACGCGGCGCCAGACTCCGACATAATGTCCCTGTGTATAGCAAATCTGATGGATATGACAAAAGTATTGTGACAATAGCGGACAACAGATAAAGTATGACTTGGATGCTTTAGGCTGGCGTAGGTCTTATGCCTGTGACGGTTTGGGGATGCCATCGACCACATCCTGAACCGACACAAAAGCTCCATCGCCGCCATCTTGCCGCAATTCCTCGAGAAGCACAGTCGTTTGGGCATAGAGCTTTTCAAGAGCCGCGCGAGAAGACTTGCCAAGAGACACTATGTCAAGAATTAGCATGGCCGGGCTATAATGAATGCTCAAGTGAGCGAGAACACTTACGGAGAATCGCCGAGTTCAATTCCTCGGCCACAGCAGTTCTCCCTTTGCGGTCCAGTAAGTGGCTAACCGTAGGCTCCTTGAGCGGATTCTTGTATGCCACTAAAGCCCAGATGTCATTCAGGGCCTGAGTGACTTCTTTGCGTGTGTCATCCTGATATTCCGCCTGCAGGGCTTGGCCATACTCGAGCATGTCCCTCTCCAATTTTTGTACTTCTGCCTCGTGTGCGCCACTGTCGGTCTCCATATTCTCAGTCCAAGTCGCACCTTCGTCTAGCTCCATTTCCTGGGTGCCGGCGTCGTGGCCATTGCTTCGACCAGATTCGCCGGCCACATTAAGCTGGGCCGCTTTACGGACCATTTCGATGAATTTCCTGCAGCGCAGACGGAAATCTACCTGCTCATTGTCTCTGAGAACTTGTGGATAGTAAGCGTTGGTGTATTTGAGAGCTCGATCAATATCCCCTTCCATGATAGCTCTCCTTATGCCTGTTGCAAACTGTAAGCAAGGTGCCACAGGGATTTTTGCGCATAACTTACGTTGCCGATTGTTGGCATCTTCGTCATCTTTGATGTTAATTCCCGCAACCTTGACGTTGGGGTCGACATTGAGGGCATCCTTCTGGGTCTTGATATCGTCTGCAAAAGCCCGCGCGGTCTCGACGTAGCCGTCGTGCTGGAGAAACTGTAACACCAGCGCTTGTATCAGGTCCGTCTCACCCATGCTGGGCTCGAGTTGCGTAATATCTGTGGCTTCAATGTCTTTCTGGATCCTCTCCTGGTGCTCCTATGGCGAATTGTCAACAATGTTTGCGTAGTGAGCAGCAGTGGCATATCTTACCCTCACTACGTCATCAATATTGAAAACAAAGGGTTCTTGGCCGAAATTGACGCGTATTTGCTCCCCAGACTTCTTAAGGCTGATCGAGGGGTATAACTTGCCCTTTGTGACGTCGTGGAAAGCGGTTTCTGCTTCAGTTGTCAGCAAAGCCAATGATAGGACTAGCGGGCAATGACCGCACCTAATTTTTTGCCGTTCCTGGTGAAGAATGCCGTGCCGTCCTTGAAGTTTACTCCGCATCCAATAACATCTCCCGAGTTGAAAGGCTGGCTGTACTGCCTTCCGTTGTTGTGTCCACTGAAACATCGACCATCATCACCGTGATATCCCCATGAATCAGGCTCCCAACCTATGGGTCGTGATAAGGCTACCGTTTTCGCAGAAAATCCAATCCCAACGGTTAAGCTGTTTGGTCGTCAGTATATTCACGCATGGAGAGGTATATGCTAATGAACGTACTCGTCCCGCTTCCCTGACATGATCTGTACCTCGTAATAATATATACCACATTGTGGGGGCATGAAGTGATCGGCTCGAATAGCATACGCCTCGTGCTCGCGCTCATGGTGATTCTTAGACCCCACAAACTTGACCCCGAGCTCATCGTGCTGAAGTTCTAGCCCATCAAATCTATCCTCCTTGTTCCACTTCGTTGGTAACGGCGCAAGCGTGTCGTCGTCCTCGAATGGTTGCGGGCGCTCGATAACGGTGTGTGACATGCCCCTATGCGAGCCTGGCGGAAGAGAGGACGGTGCAAAACTACCGAGGCTTGTCGACGAGCCGTCGCCGGGCGCACGCTTGGATTCCTTCTGCGCCTGTATCTTTGTCCGATACGCTTCTTGGAGCTTGTGTACATAGGTGGAGCCTTCTAGGTATGATGGCACAAAGAACCTGTCGGTTTGGGTATGTAGCGCATCTTCTTGGCTTTCCCTCTTTGACATCAACATGTCAAACGCGCGGGAGTAGGAAGGCATCGATCCAACAGCCCTCCACAGACGGGCGACATCCCCGTGTCCGGAATCCTCCATGTCGGTGATTCGCCCTCCCGCGGGGCCTTTCGAGTATGTAGTAGGCGACTAATCCAGCCACGGTTGACTGTCCGAGGTCGAGATGGGAGAAGTGCCCGCCGAAGGTATAGATGGCCCTGCTCCGGATGCGGCAGGTTGGTGGTCGGCAAGATAATATGCGCGGTCTGCGTGGTGGGCCGACTTTAGGAAATCGGTTGAGGCGTTTGGATGTTGGATTTTGGCTGTCCAGGCTTGTGCAAAGTCACAGGCTCTCAGTGCGCCGGCAGCTCGCAGCAGATGCAGATTGATGGGGGGTTGGACAAGCTCCAGTCGATGGCTCAGTATCTCGGGCCGTAGGCGTCCCGACTGTTGCCGCTGTGCCGACTGCTGAAGGACTAATGCTTCTCGGTAAGGTGCTGTGGCAGTGCAATAACTCGTCCGAAGTAAGGAATGCCGTCTAGGAGAAAAGCCGTAGGTCGAATCGAGTGTCCTCGGCCACGTTGGTTGAGAAGCCAGGTGAGGTCGGCTCGTGGTAGCACGTTAGCTTAGTGGAGGTTGAGGAGGGATAGCACGGTGGGATGGGGTGGAGGAGGTCCGTACCTTACCGGCAAGGTGCTCAAAGCAAGTCACTAAAGGTAGCCCATTCGCCCGTCGCACTCTACGCTAGTGCAGCTTGGGTACATCAAGGGCTTGGTAAGGTGATACAGTACTTATGATGCAACCAAGCCATGGCCGTCTACGAATAAGTACCTAGTAAGGACCGGAAGGCAGAACGCGGAGGGGATGAAGCAAGTCCTCGTCTCGTCATCTACAACTTACACCAAACTCGCACCATCTGCGGCTCCGAAGTGATTCAGTATAGCGCCTTCCAGCTCTGTGCTGCCTGCGTCGCCGCCCACTGCTACGGTCCACGCGGCACATCCCGATTATGGAGGGATAGGCGGGACGATCCCACGGCCGAATGTGGTGCTCCCAAACCTACCGTGCTCAGGCAAAACAGAGGTCGCACGACCCAAGCGTGGCATGCTGGGCCTGGCAGCAAGCCACTGGAATAATCACCGTTGATTCTGGCCTCTCAGTGGACATGGGGGCGCCTGGCCCCATGAGCCTAAACAATCACGGGAGACACCCCAACTGATCTGAGGCAGACGGTCAATCATCTGCAGAGAAATAAACTCTTTTCGGAAAGTCGTACTGTAATCTGGGCACGATCCTCTAAAATACACTCACAAACGCAATGCATGGCCTTGTGATTCACTTGCTCCTCATTTGCTCATGGCGCTAAGTTCTGCAAGTTACGCGAAGGGAAGGGGATGATGTATGGCGATTTCGTACCTGGATGGCGAAAGAGGAACAACGGCCATACCAGGGCGTCCAGTCTCCTCCTCAACACAGCACAAACCCCCTTTCCTTGCAGGCAGACGGACTGAGAGCGATCTGGAAGATGAACACTTGTACCAGAACCCGACTCCTCCTTACCACTGCTGGAAAAAAGAGCACGACCACTTTTATTCTCCGACTCTTGCCTAAGGCAGGCCAAGGTGAATGAGGTAATCATCGCCATATGACTAAGCTCACCGCAACGTTGGACGTCCAGGGAACAATCAACTGCCCCCGTGAGGCGGACGAGGGCACTGTGGAGCGCTGCCTCTGCTACGCTTTTCAATCAAACGGCGAACCCGATCGAAAAGCTTCATCATGTGCGCCCCAATCTTGTTTTCGTTTGTCACTAGCACCCACACAAACGTACCCAAAGCCACCGCAGCCAAATGCTGGCACGGGCATCAACAGCTCATCGCCACCTATCACAACAGAACCGCCTGCCCAGAACCTTGATTATTCTGAGCAAGAGTTGACCATGTGAGCGACCAAAGGCAACGAACGAATTTGTTTGCGTTATTGTTCCAACAGTCCTCTAGTTTTAATGTCACAATGATATACACGTAGAATGCGCCTCCCGTAAACCTGTAATCCCTTGCCTTTCACCTTGGCCATATGCCACGCTTCCCATCCTAACGCCGGCGATAGTTGCTATCGCAATTAAAACAGGACCCAGACCATTCCTACTCCTCGACAAGTGTTTGCAGCGTGGCTCCCGAAGTTCTGAAGGTTCCCTATGCTAGATGAATCCGGACCATGCAAAGAGCTTCTGACATCCGGAGCAGCTTCCTTGCGATAACAAAAAGGAAAAAAGAACAATAAAAGCAAGTGCATAGATATCGTATTAAGTGGACACGTATGATGCGACCATGGACCATCATGATGCAGCAGCGATGGCTAGGGGGGCGGGAGACGGGGCATTAACACTTGGCGCGCTTTGCATCTCGACATCAGCACCGCTGTTGCTGTTGCCGGTACTGTTGGGTTCGGGCCCGTTCTCCTTGTTCTCCTTGCTGCTGCTGCCTTCGGCAGAGGCCTCGGCGGAACCCTCAGCTTCAGAGTCGGTGGCTTTCCGTGGCGGCGCGGTCCAGCGAGGAATTTCCCATACAACGCCGGTAAAGCTCTTGAGGGTAAAGCCACCTCGGGCCCATTTGCGGCAGGGCTTGCCAGATCTATCGAGGGCGCGAAGGCCAGCGTTGATCGCGCCTTGGTTTGCCTTGGGGCCCAGCTTGTGAGCACCGGAGGCTCGACTGGCCACATTGTTGTGGTCGATGGTACCGTCCTCACTGTAGTAATGAATTAGCCGTGATCATGCAAACGCAGGCCTGGCAATGACGCGATGGCACAAACGCAATAAAAGCAGACGCGACGGCGTTAGATGGGGAATGCAAACTTACAGTCTTGGCTTCTTCTTGGGCCCGGGCTTTCCACGAGGCTTGGGGGTGCCGTCGCCTGGAGTGTCGGCGGCGGCTGCAGATCTTTTCGTGCCTTTCTTCTTGGCACCCTCGGTCGGAGGGCCCATTGCTGAAGGTGCAGGCGTTCCGTCCGCAGCAGGCGTGGCAGCATTCGAGTCGAACGCCGTTTCGCCATTAGCGATGGCGGGCACGGCCGGCGTGGCAGAATTGGCGGGCGACTCGTTCTCCTTTGACTCTTCTACGGGTGTCTCTTCCTTGACGGGTTCGGGTTGGATGAGTTCGCGAAGCTGGGATGGCGAGACGGTGAGGGTGACGAGCAAGCCAGACTTGCTACCAGACTTTCGCCGGCTCTCGGCAGCCTTGCTGGGGGGTGCCATCGCTGAGGTGTGGTCTGGATTGGATGGTGATGCGAGGTTGCGGTTGATGGCGCGGTGGTGCAAGGTGAAGAGAAAAAAAGAGATGCAAAGAAGAAAGTTGGCGATGGATGGGTGGAAGACAGGGCTGCGCGAGTTTTTTGGGGGGTGGTGCTGAGACCTGGCTCCGGTTTGCCCCAGACTCGTTGATGGGCTAACGTTGATGGTGGTGGTGAGCCGTTGGTCAAGTCAAGTCAAGTCAAGCCAAGTCAGGTCGGGTCAGGGGTTCGGTTGTTCCTGGGGCAGGACAGAGAGTGCGGTGCGGGCTGCGCGGAGCGGAGGCTATGGCGGAGCGTAGATGGTTCAAGGAAAGGTCATGATGGTAGCAGGGCGATGGTGGTGACGGTGGAATTTGATGGGAGGAGGAGAAACGGGGAGATGGAGGGAACTGAGGGAGGTGGGAACTTCATTTTTCTGCTGGGGGCGTGTCTCGTAGGTTTGGGGCCTTGGTCTCATCCTCACAATTTGGCAGAGGCTGGCTGGCGCACAATAAAAAAATCGGCAAAGGTTTCTTGAAGTGCGCGGGCACTGACACCGACTGCGTTGGTGGGGAGAGAGAGTGTGAGAGGGAGACAGACGTGACGCTACCTGCGCTGCGGACTACGGTACAGGCGAGTTCAGGTCCTTGCATCTGGACCGGGCCTGGGGGACGCTGCCCGAACCGGACTAGCGCCCGCGGATGCACTTAAAGGGGGCTCCATCCATCACTGTGCGCGTCTTAGTGTGGCGCTTGGCATCCATCGAATAGCCTGTCGGGTCGCGTCTACCTCGCGGCCCCGTCAGCTGCACCGCGCTGCCTAGGTATCCGGATCCTGTCCCGCTATTGGATCCCGCGACCTGGGGCATGCCATCGTAGCTGTGCCTCCCGCATCCTTTCGTACTGTGCAGATGAGCTGAGTTATACTTGTAGAGGCTGGCAGAGGCTGTGAGCTTGCAAAACTACGTTTGCGGCCTTGACAAGCCAACAAATCTTGGGGACTTGGATCAGGCGGTCATGACTTATTGCTGAACTGAACATGCAGCGGTTGTTCGGTTAGTTTAGGTAGGGGTTTTCAGGCACATCCATCCGGAGGTATCTGGCCAGTTCGAGCAGTCCAACTCACCGATGTGCCCCGTGCTTGCGTTTTGCTTGCAATTCGCGACGTCCTCCACCAAAGTCTCCCGACTTATTTCATTAAATCAATCATGCGATCTCGCGACGCAGCTATCGATATCGCTTGAGGGGGCTTTCGCAATACCTGCTAGCTCAGTCGTGTGCAATCCCCGGTCCCGTGTCATCCCAGGACCATGCCCTTCAATGTGTCATGAGCCCAGCCAGGCTCCATCAAAACTATCCAGGCTAATTTCTCATTTTATCGTGATTTGCCTCCCGCCGGTGAGGTAAGAACACCAATCCTGGGCCTTCCCATACCGTATCAACAGTCCCCCCAGATACGGTACAGACTAGCAGGTTCCGAATCTGACCACGTCTCATCACTTGCCCAAAGCGTGATCCCTGGAGGCCGGGCGCATCACCATTCGCATTGATGTGTAGTCGGCGCATTCATCACGCCTCGAAAGAACGAGGCGGGGAAATCAAAGAAAAGATGGACGGACGGAAGCGCAGCAAAAGGCACAAAGATGCAGAGGCGCAATGTATCTCCGAATAGTCCGAGCTGCCAGCACGAGCTGGCTGCCGACAGTTCAGGATTCCATTGAGATGGGAGCGCTCTACCACATTGGAGCAGCCGCTAGTCTCGCTGGACTGTGCTATTGCGGTTCGAGAAGAGAAGGGACAGAGGCGCTTCAAGCGGTTAGCAAACAGAACGGGAGTGTAGAACACAAGGCTCAAATGAACAGTGGTTTGCAACAGCCTTGCTTTCAATTTATGTGGTATTCCTTGTCCAGCGTATCAAAACAGTATTCGTGATCTTAACACCAATTCCCAATATTCAAGGCCTTCATAAGTTTGGCATGATCGGCTTTTCGAAAACAATCCGCTTGCTCGCATGGTTAGGAAATGAAGCTTTCTCGGCCTTTCTGTTTTTTTTTTTCGCTCACCAAACACACGTCTAAATGTCCGGCTATTCCGACCAAACACCGTGTGTCGGTGGGACAATCTCCATGAGCTCGTCATGAATCAGGGTTCTCGGCCTTACCCACAGGCAGCTAGGCGAAACGCAATGCTTCCACATCAAGTTTGGAGATGCGCACGCTTAGCGGCAAGGTTCGCCCACTTTGCGATGCATGAGGTAACCGAGCTCCTCGGCGTGACGGGCATGTCATTCAAGCTCCGCCAGCGGCATCACAGTCACAAGCAACATCGAGGCCTGCCCTGCCCCTCTTCCGCTGAAAAAGTGTCCCAGCCTCATGCGTGGAAAGCCAATGCGGAGGCGACGCTGTCACCAGGTGGCGTAACCAAATGCCTCATCGCAAGAATGCACTGAGATAACTCACTCGCATACCTTGCGGCCGGCCTCTGGGAACAAGGTGACTCGTCACTTTCTGCATACTGTAGACCTCAATGATTACCCACGACAGGCGCGACAAGGTGGGATGCATTTTGCTACGATGACTCGGACGGTAACGCCAGCCTATTCAGCCCAGCCTTTCAGCACCCTCCTTGTCTGCGAGATGAAACCCTATGGCGGTAAGTGCCTTTGGAGCCTTGGTGGTTGTGGACAACAACGGCTCTAGCTGCCAATGACCGGTACAGTACAGCACGGGATTCTATGGTTATATTTGATCGATAATAGTTTCGCATAATAATGGAACATAAACCTTCTAATTCTTTAATATTGTAATTATTAATCCATTATATAGATCTTTTAAAAAGCTTTAAAACGCCTTTTAATAGTATAGTATTTATTTAATATTTCATTGATATTTTATTAATACTACTTCGCTGCTTCAACTACTTGGCTTTACATGTTCACGATGCAGTATTGAGCGAAACTCATGTCAACCACTGTAAGCACCAACTTTCCAAACGCCCGGCAAGCTCGTTCAGCTTGCGGCTCGCTTTGGTGGGGAGATACACTTACAACGAAGAATGGCTACCGTCCTTCTCCCTGTTGTAGACCGAATTTCTCACCATATAACTATCTTCGAGACAACAGAGACAATAAGCTTGTGGCCTAGGCAACTCACCAACACGTAGGAGTGGTGTGGCTCAGTCAATGTTGCCCCGGTTGCACGGTGCTGTGCTTAACGGATGATGCCCGAGTGATCCAGTCAACCGATTTTCACCGGGGATGTTGGCATCTGCGCTGGCAGTTTGCTCATCGGATGCAAACGAAGCGACAAACTTCGATGACTTCCACCACGGCCGTCGTGATTGCCTATCACAATGAAATCCACACTTGGCAACCCGAGACCCATCCAACCTCCTTCCCTCGGCCTGCACTCGGCCTCTTCGCAGACCTCAGACCCTGGCGCAAAGGCATACCTTGGCTAGGCGGGCCTGAGGCGAGAAGTGATTCATGCCCTGTGCTAGCCATTTTATCATTGTTGAAGTATCGTCAGGCTTGATGATTTGTTGGTGAGGATCATCCCGTTTTCAGCAATCATATTTCCTAGACGGTGCGACGAGAGACTTGGGAACACTAGCAACGCAGCTGTCCTTGGTAATGTGATAGCTTCAGCATGCGACTAATGTAGTCTGTCTCTCGCCTATGGAAACCTTTCGCGATGACTACCCGTTCTCCGGCCGCCACGGAGTTCGGCCGCTCGCCTTCATTATCGTCGGAGCCGGGATTTGCGGTCTGGCAACAGGCCTTGCACTTGCGCAAACAGGACACGCCGTTACCATATTGGAGACCAGCCCCAGTATCTCGGAAATGGGAGCAGGTTTACAAATTGCGCCAAATGCGACAAGGATCCTGGGCAGACTTGGCGTGCTACCTGAGGTGATGAGATGCACATCGGTTCTGTCGAGGGTCAGTATCCGGTAAGTTGCACTTCCTGCTGACGCTGTTGAGTGGCATGTATCAATGACTATTCCCAACTGTACCAACCTGGTGGATATGAGCTGGCTATAGCTAACACTAAGGATGAAGCCGCTGGGATAGTGACGAAGAGCTCGGTACGACAACGTTGATGCCGGATCTCGGGCACAGATATGGAGCACCGATGGGAGTCATCCACAGGGGAGAGTTGCAACGTATACTTCTCAAAGCTGCTCGGGATTCCGGCTGTCATGTCCTAACTTCTCAGAGCGTGCTGGCAGTCGATGCCACATTTCGACCACATGCCTGGACCCTTGACCGCAGAACTGGCGTTGTCAATATGTTGACTGCCGATGTAATTGTTGCCGCAGACGGTATACGATCCACGATACGGAGGCAGATGGCTGCGGCAGACGGCGATCCGGCGCGGTCTGTGCCAACCGGAGACGCTGCTTACCGCTTACTGATACCTCGCAAGAAGATAAAATACAACAAAGAACTACTCCAGATGTTGGATCAGGATGTAGCAGTGCGCTACATGGGACCCGGTGCGCACATCATGGCTTACCCATTGAATCAAAAGTCCGTCTACAATATGGTTCTCGTACATCCGGCCAGTTCCCTGGCAAGTGCTAAGCGTGTTGACGCATGGGTGAACTACGCCAACAGAGATAGCATGATGGAACAATTTGGCTCGTGGTCGCCGCTTATTCGGTCTTGGCTAGCCCATGCCGACATTCAAGTTGTTGAGTGGCCTCTCCACACGCTCATGCCACTCCGGAGATGGGTACGTGGAAGTGTTGCACTAGCCGGCGATGCGTGCCATCCGATGCTGCCATATGTTGCTCAGGGGGCCGCTAACGGACTTGAGGACGCTGCCGTATTAGCTGCTGCATTTACTTGCACAGCCGATATATCACTTGCTTTGGGGGTGTATGAAGTCGTACGCAAAGATCGCGCAGAGCGCATCATCGCGAGCGCTGCCGCGACAGGACGAGCACTGCACTTACCAGACGGACCAGAGCAGCAGGAGAGGGATTGCAGAATTGGTGACGCTATCGAAGGGAAGGAGGATGGCGATGAATGGCGTGCAGTTCAGTGGCAAGACTTCGTTTGGGGAGCTGATGTGATGCGAGCCACTATTGAAAATTGGGACGAGTTGGCTGGTCAAGTCAAATCGACTAAATCATCATAAATGACCTAAAGGGGTGCGCTATGTGCCATCGATCTCAACTTCTCATTGCTATCCTCAAGCTGGCAAATGGCTCTTGAACTCCTAATCACACATCACTACCAAAACTTGGAACATACTGCCCTACTTTGACGTGTTCACACCTCGCTCTGCGCAATACTTGTCAACCTCCTTCCTTAGTGTCTCTCTTTGCCTCAGAGCCATATCCATGATGTCCTCGCATGTCTTGCCCAGCCCTTGGGCATCTTCCCGCAAAGCCTCCTCGTTGATGTTTACCATCTCTCCCAGAACAGCCTCGAGCTGGTTCGGGAGCCACGTCACGATGGGGCTGCCACCCGTAGCCGTGGGGTGTGATGTCCGCTTCAGGATGTACTCGCGCGCGAAGCACCAGTGGCGCCAGCGGAAGTCGCGCACCTGGTTTAGGATCTGGAGCCACAAGCTGCGCGTCTCTCGCACGAGAGCCTTGTCCTCGGCCGACGCCCCAGCTGTGCCGCCACGTCGGGCAAGAGCGAAAGTCTTGACGTCGAGCTCGGCAGATCGCTCCTTGACGTGGAGCAGGAAGCCCTTGTGGTTGCTGGGTCGGTACTCGCGGAAGTCCTGCAGGATCTCTGTGAGCGGGGTGTCAGGCATGGGCACCTGGAGGAAGTTGTCCATCAGGGGCACCATGGAGTCGTTGGCACCACTCTCTCCACGGAAGGACAGAGGCTTGTTATCGTTAAGACCCTCGTAGACAACACCGTTGGGGAACATGGACTGGGAGGTAATGCCAAAGATGAAAGTGCGGAAGCTGGTGTACTCCATGGGTTTCGACTTGTTCCACATGGTCTCCATGACGCCATTAATCTTCTTCATGGCTCCCAGGATTGACTCCAGGCCTTCATTGAACTTGACGCGGTCTTCAGAAGTACCATCACTGCTGCCAGCTCGAGCAGCAACGTCCAGACACTTCACTGTCCCCGCAACGAGAGGCCCCGAGTTCCTGACCATATCTATATGGACCAAGACAAAGCCAGCCTCAGAAGACGTGGGGTCTAAGCCATTTTCAAAAGCCCGGATGAGACGCAGGTTGGAGTATTCCATCCCGGCGGATGGATCTTCCAAGCGATAGTTGAACAAGGCATAGGACCCAGCGTATTCCATGAAGGGTTTGAATCCACAACTATTATTGTGTCAGACACAAATCTTAAAATGTATTCATCATGGCACTTACATCTCTGCACATTTGGCGATGGGTTTTGAAATGTTGGCAGGCAAGACTTGTCTTCCCAGGCCGTATGGCTCACCCTTGACGAACCTCTCATGGCATGGTTCCAGGAGATAGGCCGACGCCAGGAAAGAGTAATCTCTGTACAGTGCATTCATGAGGGGGAGGTTATCCTTGTACAGCTCCATGGCAGAGGTCAGGTCGGGGAAGTCATTGTGTACGACATCACCAAGCTTGTTCTCGGCCAGGAGGCCAGGCTTTCCCTCAAGGGTGGTGATGGGCATCCGTTGGAGTATGGATTCTAAGGCATCAAACTCCTTAGGTAGGGTCACTACAGGATCCATACGAGGAAGGAACCCCCTAGTGGTCGAGACCATGAATGCAGGGAGGGAGACATCGTCTGGACGAGTGTCATCCAACACCCGGAAAGGAGGAGTGGACGAACCGAGGGAGCCCATGATAGGAGAAGAGATATGAAGAAGGGATTTGTAAAAGAGAATTTAAGAATAGGATTCTACTCTGACTGAGCCTCGGATGTGAGAAGGAGGGTTCTGAAAAGAGGATCGTGGAATGGAGTTGTGCTCTGAAGTGAGTCTGAGGGATGAGAAATTTCTGCTCAAGACGCCGGATCGTGACGCCGCCTATATAGATTGAGGCCGGAATATATTTCCGGCCTCGAACGAACACATTCACGGGCTTGTTCCGGCCATCAGCGCCGCGATCGGGCCTCAACGGAGCCACACAAGTTTGTTGTCCCTTGGAAAACCCACCCCCTGGCCAAGACTGGCAGGTTTCAGTACCGAGCAGGATGAATCGCAGCTCACCCAACACTGCGTTGGAGCGACATAATAAAAAAAATATTTTTTTTTGAATGAATTATGAACAATAAGCTCTAATTTCGTCTCTCAAGTAATGCGTGCGTTGCCTCATGATGATGCTGGGCGACAATACATGGCAACGTGCCGAAACGACAATGGGTTTTCGTTACGTCTGAGTTTCAAGCCACCAACCAATGATTCCAGGTCAAACTTGATGGGAAGCCTGCCATGACCGATCACGCCGACCCTTGTGATCTTCCCCGCTCGAAGGCTCGAAAGGCCGGAATTGAAGTCGCTTGTGGCCGGAACGATCCCGACCTTGGTTCCACTTAAACCGGATAGTGCACAATGGGCGTCAGGCCTGCGATGCCTCATGGCGACCCACTTTGGCCGGGTAGCGTCGGTGATCCGAAGATTGCGCTGGCCTGTTTCACTGGTTAGCACACGGCAGCTGGGGAAACCTTACTCGTCATAACAGCTGTAGCAACTTGAGTCCCTGAACGGACTCGAAGGCTCGAGTGGTGGGGAGGTCAGATTGGAGAGGCCATATGCAAGCACCTTCCTCCAGCACTTGCAATTGTGCACCAAGTTTACGCCCGTTATCATATATGTTGAGATCAATGTAGGCATCGAACCCACTAATACGACCTCTAGGACTGGAGTACGCGGATTTGCAATCATGACAGAGTCAAGCATGCGCTTATCATGGAGTCCGAGCTACGCTTATCAGGAATCACACACTTTAGCGTGTCATCATAAGAAAGAAAATTGATTTCATAGATAGAAGGAGGTGAGGAATACCGTCGGAGGTGATATCATCAGCTGCCTCTGGCTTGGTTGCTGTGGCTATATGCATATATTGACTCTTTGCTGACTTCAAGGCTGATGTTAGATCGAATACATGCCGGTACACGTTTAGTGGGTCCAGCAATGTGATGTGTTCCCTCGATGCTAGCTTGACGTGTGCATGGACGGATGTCCGCAACCTGTCTGTACTAATGGGTGAGCAAGAAAACAGAAGATAAAGGATTTGATATCTCTAGGATTATTGGCTATAAAGTAGAGGGAAATGCTTTGAAATAATTTCAATCACCTTTAAATAATAGAATATTTTACTTTTACTTTTCTTAGTAAATCTTAGTAAGAAACGAAGAAAAGGGAGAGGAGTCAATATTTATAATATTAGAGGTCTTCCAATGCAATCGCATTTCTTTGCTGACCATTTGTATACTGAGCTGGGTGGTTTGACGAAAGAGGTCGGGGAGCTGCAGAGTAATGAAAGGTCGACGACTTCCAAAGACAGCCAAGTTTAGGGCCAGTCTCGTTGGGCGCGAAGGCCAACGTGGTCCAACAGCAAGTCTGTGGCCTTGCAGTCCGATTTTGAGAGGCCACCGCCCTCCTTGAAGAAAAAAAAAACACCATTTAAAATGCTATCATGACAAAGCTTAACGATTAATTATGGTTGCTGGTGCCACTAATCTCAACGATATTGAGCAGCAAGGGTACCTATTTGACTCTGGGGAAGACTACAACAGTCCTTCCGGTCTCGGGAAACGCACGAGAGGGGTATTGGAAAGCGACCCGAACGCATTGGCTCGTTCGCAGACTAGAGACTGGATGAGCTGTCACGAGTGATCCGGGGTATGATGTTTCCATTACGTTTTCCCCGTTTGCATTACTCAATGAGATCGCTCTTACACTGTCTGGCATCTACTAGTAAACCACCCCATTTCTGCCAATAGTTCCATTTGCCTACGTCCTCCCATTTCGCGTTCCAGAACTTTATCCTGAAACGATGATGTACTTAACACGTTGCGAGGAGGCGCTCCAGCGTGACCACGCTAGCATCTTGTGGCTTTTTCCTTTGAGCATGCTCACCTAGCCGGTAGTCAACGGCGTCGCTGGCCGCGAAGCCCCTGGGAGTGGAAGCGAGATGAACGTGACGCCCGGCGGGTACTGGCCGAGCGTGATGGTGGCGTTCGGCAGCCCGACTCCCACGACCTGGATTTCCACCCACACTATCTTGACAATCTCCTCGCCACCTATGCTCGTGCTCTGGGTGACCACCGGGGTGATCTGCTGAAGATTTGCGGAGAGCGCGGCCAGGGCCGTGGGCTGGGCGCTCCGACTCGGCAAGGAGATCACGGTTGTGTAACCGTAGGATATGGTTGTGGTGCGCGCGGCCTGTCCACGGACGACCGATGTGAAAGTTTCGGGCGCTGGCACCGATGTTGGCCTTGGTGTCGGTGCTGGTGCTGGCAAAGAAAGGTTTTGAAGTTGAGTAAGGATGCTCAAGATGGCGGCCCAAGGCGAGAGCTGGCTAGGCAGTTGTACCGAGTCCCTCTTCTCGATATCCGGAGCATCAAGCGTCTCTTCATAATCAGTGCAGGTGTCATCTTCCACCAAACTAACCGAAACATCATGAACCAAAGATGAGCTACCGTGTTCCACAGCAGCTTGTGCGTGGGGTTGCTCGAGAACAGCAGCCGTGGCCGGACCCGAGAGACTGGCTAGGAAAACGAGAGAGCGCAGCAGCATTGTAACGACGGGAAGATGCGAAGATGTTGTGCAAGTTTAATAGTTTGCCAACCAGACAAAGGCGCCACAAGGGTTCTTTAAGCTGCCATCTACACAGTCGCCCGGTGTAAACAGCGACATCGCATTCCAGCCATGTCGCGAGTGATAGCTATGCGTGCGGCTGCCACATCAACAGCGAAAGGATGAACGCGTCTCCAGTGTCAGGCTACCACATATCTCTTATGTTTGGACTCGTCCAGAAATGGTAAATTGGTTCGATGGAGGCCATCCCATGACGATTCGGTTCTTCCTCGAATACCACCTTGACCGCTACAGCGAACCGCAAGGGCTTGATGTCGTGTATCTGGCGATTGCATTCTCGACCCTATATGCATGTAATCGAGATGTTTGGATAAAAGCACAGTATGGAAAAGTTCACTCATGGTCTAATTATCATGAGCTTGTATTACTGCTGAAAACTAATAAGACACTCATCAAATCCATGACAACTCAAGAGGTTTTATGAAGAATTCTATAAAGAATATTTGAAAGAGTGTTAGAGAATTCAAGCCTTCATGTTCTAATATTATACAAGACCTTGGGTCGCCTAACTGCAGTCGTCTGCATTGGTGCCGACACGGGTTCCTGCAGTGTTCTATTGTTAACTCGGAGGTGTTACCTACTGTGTCTCCCCAATCAGCGTATCATTTGGACACACCATGTTCAAGATCATACATAGGTTCATCTTGACATGTGGTTTTCGCAATATTGGAAGACTTGGAGAAAATCTCAATGTTTGAAGACAAGGCCATTTCCTGGGAGCTTGCGTCGGGCCATTGGAACACACATAAGATTCTATGCACGTTCTGGACCCGTGTTGTGGTGTGTAAACCGTTGCATTTCGGGAGAAAACGTCCCGGTCAATCAGCGGTGTCTGTCAGCTACACCTCCGCAGTGGGGTAATGGAAAGTGAGAGGCTCAAATCTACTTCATAATCAACAATCCAACTGGAAAAAGCCAAAGGAAATCCTTGTATTTTTCTATAAAAATTAGAGTACTTGATGAGTTTTCTTCTTAAAGAAAAGACTGATTTTAGTAAATTTAGTTTAACAGGCAAATAGAAAGGTTGCTACTTATCGTACTGTGTGGTGCCCGTTTTTTGCTAAACGCTTGGAGGCTCTCGCCAACACCACGCCAAGATTTGTGCGACCTTCTACATGCAGCTTGTCAGAAGCAGCCTCCCGTCGTCGTAAGCGGCAACGGTACTTTGAGCATGACCATGTTTCTTTAGTGCTGGGTAAGATGAGGAACTTTTACCTTTTGTTCTCTAACGGCTCCTTCGAGATGATTCAGCTCGACCATCCAGCCGGGTTCCACTCCACTCCATTCTCGATACCCATGTTCATCCCCCATGGCTGGCAAATCTCCCAACATGGCCAGATTCGCCGTCCCGTTACCATGGGACAAAAGAAAAAGAGGTTGCGTGCTCCAACTAACCCCTGCCTGCTGGACCTCGGTGTCGCCGCACGGGGTCCCATCCATGCAACAATACTGCAGCCAACAAGCAGAAGATGCCCACCACCACGAACCCCCCCATTGCTTATCCGTGCTGGACCACCCACTCCGGGAACCCTGCTTATTGGAGATGGGCGCAGGATGGATGGCCTGCAGTGCAGCTTCCCGCAATCCCGGCCCAGTTTCCCCTCTTTGAGGCCATTGAATTTTCGATTTCGCCGAGCGAGGATCGAGCTGCTGGCATTTTGTGTGGCGGCGGCCTTTGGTGTGCAAGAGGGCCGAGTCTTGTCATCTTGAGATCTCACCCATCCAGCTGTGTGTGTGCGCGCGCGCCCAACGTGGTCAGATTTTCTGCCAGCAGTCAGCACGAGGGAAGACATACCCGTCTGGACACACAATGGTAAACTGAATGAAAACCACTTCTCACTTTTCGCGACGACAATGGTGCTAAGAGCGACGGTGGTGGCCGCTGCCGGCCTCGTCGGTGTGGCGGTCGCTTCGGCCAGATATGGAGCAATGTCTGTCAACGACGCGATCCTCGTCCCGCGTCACTTCCAGGACAAGTCTGTACCGCTCCTGAAGCGCGAGGGAGCCTGCGCGGCAAACTACCATGGCTGTAAGTCTCGCCGAGCCGGCAACCCGATCCTTCCCCCTCTCTCTCACGATGCGATTTCGCTGACCTTGGGCCACGTTGGCGTGCGCAGGCCTTGATGTTGGGCGCGGCAGCAACTGCTGCTCCAACAACAGCTATTGCTACATCACCAGCAGCGACGAGCTCAGATGCTGTCCCAACGGGTCAGACTGCCCAGACAACAACCAGTGCGCCAGAGACAAGTTTCGCTGCTACGAGACCCAGACCATCACCCGTTCTGCCGAAGCAACCCCCCTCGTCACCAGCAGGGCTGGCTGCTGCAACCGCGCGTGCCCAAAGTCAAGCCAGTATCTGTGCCCCCCGGATCGCGGGGGCAGGTGCTGCCCTTACGGCTTCGAATGCCGCGCCAACGGCAACTGCGAAAGGTTCGTGCCCGAGTCGCAGCCCCCGGTGGTCAACCAGATCCCCGAGGGCTGCACCACGACCTCTCAGTTCCTGTGCGCCGACGGCCAGGGCTGTTGCGACGAGGGCCGCGTCTGCACCATAGCCAGCAACACCGCCTATTGCTCTCTCGCCCTGACCACCGACACCAACGTGGCCGAGGTTGACGGCTCCCCCGGGCTCTCCGAAGGCGCCAAGGCTGGGATCGCAATCGGCGCCATCTTCGGCGCGGGCATCATCATCGCCGCCGTCACGTGGCTCTGCATCACCCGCAGACGGCGCCGCCGCCAGCAGACCGCCACCCAGCAGAGCGCGCCCAGCGCGGCGGGCGGCCAGCCCTACTACGACGGTATGACCGAGCTGACAGCGTCGACGCGGCCGCCGGCCAACGGCCTGACCCAGGACTACTTTGGCCCAGACGCCGTCGTCGGGCCCTTCACGGAGACGGTCATCTCGACGGCCGCGACGTCACCCAACCCAGAGCGCACCGGCGTACCCTCCCAGCCGCAGAGCCCTGGGGACATTGCTGTGCCGGTCGAGATTGACTCGCGCGCGCAGTCGCCGGAGTCGGAGAGGACAAACAGCTACTATGCGACGCCCATGTCGCATTTGGTGGACGGCCGGTATGAGCTATACGAAGTTAACGCATCCTCGGCACACATGTTGCCGCCACGACGGCGATCTCCCTCGCTGCAGCGCACGCCGCCGAACCTGACCCCACGTGATGAGCTTCCTTGAGTCGTGCGCGTTTGCATCTTGCTGTAGTTACGGGGTGGGCATGTTTACTCTTCTTGTCAAATTGTTCTGTTCGGTATAAACGCCTAGCCAGATGTCTTCTTGTTTCTGTTGTACAAAGTATACCCGCGCCGAACGACCGTCTTTCTCTTTAAGGCTGCCAAAACATGATTTGAAACGATGGTGAAGAGAGTCCATACAAATGAGAAATGATTACGGCAGTCCGTGAAGTGTTCCCTTTTCCCCAAACTCCCGTGAGCCACGCAAACGCCAATCCTAGAGTATTCGGGAATCAAGGAGAAGTTTCAAAAGAAAAAAATGTGCACGAGGTCAAGAGATGAAAAGACAGATAAGGAGAAGAGATCCTGCTCGGATCGTTTCGAGGCAGCGAAGAAATGGCCCCGCCATTAGCAAACTACGCCACCAAAGGGAGCACTCGTCCTCAGATCCTTAACCAGGTCCTCGACGCTACTCAGGTGGCGGCTGAGGAGCTCTTGCTTCTCCTCGGTGGTGAGCGTAGCGTCGCCGTCGCTGTTGGTGCGTCGGCGTCTGGTGTTGGGCGAGAAGGCGCCGACGAGCTTGCTAGGGCTGCGCTGCAGCATGGCCGGGACCGAGTCGCGCTGGTCGGCCCAGGGGATGGATGGCGTCTCGGGCATGAGGTAAAAGTAGAGAAACTCGACAAGCTTGAGCTTGACCTCCCTCGAGGTACCGCGCGACTTGAACAAGGAGGTGACTGTGAGCAGGCCGTCGAGGTTCTCGAAGGTGCGGGTGTTGATGGGTGTATCGATGAGGGCCACGACGAGGGTGAGGAGCGTGGCGGACTGGATGGCCGGGCAATTGATCGGTTCAAGAAGGTCCAGAAGCAACTGCAGATAAGAATTAGACAAATGATCAAAACCATCGTTATCGGAACGTGAGGTAGACATACGTTCATGTTCTGTTCTCTTGAGAACAGCGTCTTGCTAGGCGGGTGCAGAAGCAAGGTGCCCTGGATCAGATCGAGTGCGCTCAAGATGAGCAAGTCGTTCTGCCCATCGGCGCCTTTGGCCAGCAGGCGATCCAAGGTGCCGATGAGACGCATGGCAACGTTCCATTCGAACCCCTCCTGCAGCTTGAAGAACTCGCGAAAGGCCGGGTCCTGCGAGAGCTGGGCGAGGTCTTTACGGGGCGGACTCGAGTCCGCATCGCCGTTTGCCTCGGCGTCTTGGCTGGCCCTCCTCGTCGAAGCTTCCGGCTTTGGGCCGGACAGACAGATTTGAGCCAGCAGGCCTTCTACTTGGCGCAGGCCCTTGCGGATCTTGGGACCATCGTAGGAGGACAGGTTATCGAAGGCGAGTGACAGCAGCGATTCCATTGTTGCAGATGTGGGAGGAGTTGTAGAATAAGTTGGAGTTCTGTTGGGCTGCGCAGACGGGGGAAATGGATGATCAAAGTCTGCAAAACAACAACAAACAGCAAGCAAGATGCAGATCGGATCAGCCGAGGGAAACGCAGGAATGTACGAGAACGAGGTATGTCTTTTTTTTTCCTTCCCCGAGGGAGGAAGTTCGGTATAGAGAAAAATAAAGGTAAGTAGGTTGTGCCAGGAAAGCGGCTGCGCAATGCGCCAAGATGTTAATACAATCACGAGAAGAAGAAAGACATTTGGGTATCAAGGCGAGCAATCGAGTGTCGGCCCAAAGGTAGCGAAGGGGAAGAGAAGGGAAGAAGTAGGCAGAAAAAGCGAGGACCGCATTGATAAGGCAAGGCGAGGCGAAATGGCCATGGCGAGGAGTGCGGATCCCTCGTTGGAGCGTGTTTGATAGTGCTTGCATGACAAAAACGACGCCAAGTGTCAGTCCGTCTCCCCGGCAACCGGGACGCTGCAAGGTGGTTGGCCAGGGGCCACCCCTGCCCACGCCTTCTGCCGTTTCGCGGGGATGCGCCCCGTTTCGAGGGTCTGCCGTCTTTTTTTCCAAGGCCGAAGGGATAAAGGGTCGCAGCCTCGTGGATGGGACTGCTGGGGGCCAGGAAGTCGGTTTCCGAGGGGGTTTACTGTTGTGGAGATTGTCTTCGAGGGCTGGGGCGTTGCATGAGGCTGCCACGTTGCTGGCTCAGTCCTGAGTGGGAACGTGTGAACGTGTCAATTGTGGCTCGACTTCAGGGATGGCAGCTCTTTGGGGTTGGGACTGAGAGAGTTGTGACGCATCGCAGCGCGGAGTCACTTGTTGTTTACGTCGTCACGGCTCCATGCTAACAAGGCAAGTGTTTGGCATTTTGGTTTGCTAGGAGGATTGTGGACTAATGGTGCTGGCACTAGCCAATGCACTTCAAAGGACGAGGTGCAGGAGCACGTCAGTAACACTACCCTGTCTATATTATCATGATCAGGCGTCTCGAGCCGTCAAAGCTCATTACACGGGTATGTTGCTGGCTTTGCCACCGTTTCGCTTCACAATCAGTGCGGGAGGGCTCCGAGGCGATCAGGAAAATCTGCTGCTGAAGCGATTGGAATATCTAGAATGCAATAGCATGGGGAATTGTGCGTGTCGTGGATCGATTTCGGGTGGTCTTTGGAGTAATGACTGAGCAGTTTCAGCTTGGCAGCTATATAAAGTATCGAGGATTGAGCACGGGAGACCAAAGAGCCATTGCATGATGCACAGAAAATTTCAATTCTCTTCAAAATGCTGGATTGTCGTCTCGAGATTTCAATAAATTGACTTGAGTAAAGCGAGGCCTTCACTTCAGCTGCCAACACTCAAGCGCAGCTCTCCTGAGCACCACATAACGGAGACACAAGGCAAGCAGCTAAGTTTCGCCAAAAAGTCCGTGTCAAGGTCTTTGATCGCAAGTGATTGAGGCAGTAGAAAAAGATTTAATTACAAATAATCACTTAATTGAAAATTTTTCATTGAATGGTTTTGACATCACTTGTGTAGTTTCTTTTTGGTAATAAACATGAGGAATTGAAATTGTATTATTATATTGTCATCTTATTATACGAAACCTTTTTCGACGCAACCGTACGTACCTTACTCGCTCAGTCGCCCAACATTGTCGTCGTCAGCAACTGCAGCGAGCATTGTGCGTCGCCTGGACCATACAATGGTTGGCCTGTTGATTGCCGTATTTGGTGAACATACGCCAATGATGTGGACATGACGCTTGAGTTTTCTTCTGAGGGCACAGCTAGCGCGCTTCCAAACTCCAAGCCACCCGGGTACGCGGAATGCTGCGCCCGCCCGAGCTCGCCGTGGCAGCTGCGTTTCCGCGTCTCTGCAGAGGACTTCCGGTAAGCCGGGAGGACAGAGGAGCTGGAGAAGAACCTAATTGCCTCCTGGGCATCCAGACTCGCTCGTTTGGTCAAAGGGCTGGCGGTTCGCCGACATTGTAACTGAACGTTCAGACAAGAGGCTTATTGAATTATGCCTGCAAAGCACTCAGGATCCGTGATGTTGCATGTGAAAGGTACGTTGCTGAACGAGAAGAGAATGTGAGAGAGAAAAAGCAAAGAAAGAATTCCACAGCATGTATGCTTAGTTCACCTCGGGACCCGCCCCGAGGCTCGTGGCCCCAGGGCAGCATGTTTTTTTTTTGTGATGGGAAATCGTGCCTTTGTCGATGCAGATCGATCGTAAGTCCCATGCAGCCCGGCCAAGTCGATCCTCGAGCACCTTTTCCGATCAATATGACGGGTGACCCTCCGAGGCTGCGACGCCGCTTTGGGCATAACGGGCTGCACGCTGCACGCCCTAAACCGCTTTTCTTTCGCTTCTCGCTCTCTCTCTCTCCCCCCCTGGCCTTGGGAGCACCCATCGCAGGGAGTTTCACATGCATGCATGTACTGTATGTACTGTATGCATATAGCTCGATCGCTGGGGAAAAAACGTCATGATGAGCTTTCCCCCATTTACATGTAGATGGCATTGACCGATGGGGGCCGGGGCCAGGGCCACCTCAATTGGAATTTCTGAGCGAAATGATAAACCAGTGAAAAATTGCAACAAGATTCAATTTCCACGAAGCCATCCACACAAAAGCAACGAGAGTTATTGGCTCTGCAATTTAAGAAGCTTCCCAGCTCGTCCCTTTGCCTGCCCACGGCACGGGTCCTCGCACTCGCATCCCAGGTCCCCGGCCATGGGGGCCGCCCCCCTTCGCCGAAAAAGGCGGCGCAAGGGCAGATGCGCAGATGGCAAGCGGGCCCCAGCGCAAGCCGCGATCGAGGCCGCCGTCGCCATGTTCGGAAATCACATCTTGACCGAAGACCGAGTTGTCCGCAGGAGGAGGAGGAGCAGGATGTGGAGGAGGGAGGGCACATGGCACAAGTGCCGACCAGAGAGAGAATGTCCCGCCTCCCGATGGCACAGCTTTGAAAAGCCTCCGCCTCGAGAAGGAAGGTTATAAGGTTGCCTAGGCCCCCCCCTCTAATTATTTCAGTAGACTCGCTCAGTTCTGCTTGTGCTCCCGCCTCGTGATCGGCCATATGCTTGCTGCTGCCTCTCTGCCGCGTATTTCCCCCACTGTCGAATCAGCGTCTCGACAATTCTGGTCTTTTGCCTCGTGTCCCACGCTCCGCGTATCGTACCCGCACCCCCAGCAAAAGCCAAGCTTCCCGAACTGGCTTGGAGCTTCACCTTCGACTCGTCATCCAAAATCCAAAACGCCGGCTTTTTAAAAAAAAAATACTTGTCTCTTTTTTCCTCCCCCCCCCCCCCCCCCTCGTTCCCGGATCTCCAGCCCGAGGTCTTAAAACCGTCGGTAGTCACCGAGGTGGCCGAAGTGGTTTCGGTCGATGACGTCTGTAGCTCCAGGAACCTTCATCCTGTAGGGCTTAGTATATCTCCGCCCAACTGCGACGCAGCTCACGAGACGACCCCGAGGGTTGCACTCGCAAGCTTGTTACTACTCCAATACGCAATTCTGTTTCCCCAGCACTTGCGCAGAGTCGCTTTTTCTTCCTTACCCACCAAGTCGACACTGACCACCGTGGCCGCAAACTTTGCCCTTGCATCGCTACCCATCAGCCTCGCCGCGAGAGCTTCACTTTGCGCCTAGCGCACACCCGCCCAGCTCGCAACGCTTCCATCGATCTTGCTCGAGATGCTCTCCAATCCTCTGCAAACACCAAACGCCATCCCCCCTCGCACCTCCAGCTCCGGCATCCACCGCGGCCACTCGCACTCCCACAGCTACTCTCACCCCACCTCTCCCCCGCCTCCGCGATCCATCATCAACCCCGTGTCCGAGGCCAACTGGATCGGCCAGAAGCAACTGCTCTCCTCCGGCTCCCCCACCGCCGCCGCTGCCGCCATGGGCTCGCAACAGCCCGTTGTCGCCTCCGCGCAGGGCCCTCCACCCCCGGACCCTTCGCGCTATGCCTACGAGGACTTGAACTTCGCAGCCAAGAAGACGTGGACCGACGAGAAGGAAAAGGTCGTCCGTGGGCCATATGACTACGTGACCAGCCACCCGGGCAAGGACTTCCGCGCCCAGCTCATTGCCTCCTTCAATGCCTGGCTCGAGGTCCCCTCTGAAAGCCTCGACATCATCACCCGCGTCGTCGGCATGCTGCACGAGTCTTCCCTGCTCGTCGACGACGTCCAGGACTCGTCTGAGCTGCGCCGCGGCTTCCCCGTCGCCCACAACATTTTCGGCGTCGCCCAGACCATCAACTCGGCAAACTACATCTACTTCGCCGCCCTCGCGGAGCTGCAGCGCCTCGGCAACCACGAGGCCGTCTCCATGTTTGCCCAGGAGCTCGTCAACCTGCACCGTGGCCAGGGCATGGACCTTTTCTGGCGTGATACCCTTACCTGCCCCACCGAGGAGGACTACCTCGAGATGGTCGGCAATAAGACGGGCGGTCTGTTCCGTCTCGGCATCAAATTGATGAAGGCCGAGTCCAAGTCCGAAATTGACTGCGTGCCCCTCGTCAACCTCATCGGCCTCATCTTCCAGATTCGCGACGACTACATGAACCTGTCCTCGAGCGAGTACAGCAGCAACAAGGGCATGTGCGAGGACCTGACCGAGGGCAAGTTCTCCTTCCCCGTCATCCACAGCATCCGCTCCGACCCTACCAACCTGCAGCTCATCAATATCCTCAAGATGAAGACGACCGACGTCGAGGTAAAGCGCTACGCCGTCAAATACATGGAGCGCACCGGCAGCTTTGAATACACCCGCGCCGTCCTCGCCGTCCTCATCCAGCGCGCCCGCAAGATGGCCGATGATGTCGACAAGGGACTGGGCAGGACCATCGGCATCCAAAAGATTCTGGACAAGATGGTCGTTGAATAGAAAGGACAAGTGGAGTGGCGATGCTCTCCAACGAGCTAGAGTATCAGAGAAGCAGGCGGACAAGGGAATGGAATTCATTTGGCTGCATCAATCGGTGGGATGGAACGGCGCATCATTTCGTTTGGCTTTCATTTTCTGCCATTTTTGATATCTCACGGTCTGGTTCATAAACTGAGCGGGCATCTGGATGAACTCAGAATGAATAACAGCTGATCATGTATAAGTCTTGTGCCGCTGCCATTCATTGTCGGATTTTCTGGACATCGACTTAGGCTACATGCTTCGGCTACTTAATACCATCTACATATTACTTTACATGAAAGAGCCCCGTGTGCGTGGGGGGCAGTACGGGTATTCGTCTTGCGTGAGCATTTTATGAACACATTACTACTAGCTCGCAGTCTGCGATACTCTCCTCTTCACCAAACGGACCCATCTCCTGCGACGCCAGTCTCCCCTCCTTTCCGTTGTGTCCTGGCCCTCCTCCCAGCTCGGCTTTTGCACTGGCTTCGACTTTTCCGCATCTTTTTCATTCCTTTCCGACGCCTCAACGACGCCTGTGCGCTCTTCTCTTTCGTCGTACATGTCATAGACCCATCGCTCACCCTCCGTCTCTACCTCGACACCTGTGATGATGCGCTCCTCGACCCACTCGCGGCTCCAAAGGTCGAGCGCCCACTTCTTCTCGCTCCACTCCCAGCCGTCGGGCGGCAAGACATCCTCGAAGAAGCGCGTCCCGCGCGCCCGCTCGCCAGAGATGCGAGGATGTGATAGAGGGTCATAGGGCGAAGGCGAGAACAGCCAAGGCTCCCATTCGCCAGCCGAGGACATCCGCTGCAGTTCGAAAATCTCGACCTCGCGGCTTTCAGGCGCAGAGTCGAGGATCACATCATTCGCTATCCAGTTGTCCAGCGTCGACCTCGCCTTTTGTTCCCTGGGCTGTAGATGTTCCTGCCTCGATGCCGAAACGAAGCGCGCCACGCTCGGGTGGCCCATGCAAATGGCACCCCATCCGCTCAGGAGGAAGACAAAGCGCCACGGCAGTAGATGCGCCGACACCGACATGATGACTCCGCCCACAAACAGAAATTGGAATACGGCCGAGGACAGCGCCTCGTCGCTGAAGTTGGTCAGCGGCACAAGAAGCTCAATGAACTTGTCGTGGGCCAGGCTGAAATCCTCCATGCAGTTCTGCAGATCACGCATGTTGCGGAAGAAGTCCCTACTCAATTCTTTGACCGGCTTCACGGTTGCCGCAGGCGCCAGAGGCGGGCCCCTCGGCGTATAACCCACGTTCTGCTCGCTCGACAGCGTGCCCTTCGGAGGCGCCGGGTGTCTCGCCAGGAACGCCGGGATCAGCACGCCGAGTATGAGCACGGCAATGGGAAGGACGAATAAAAGATACGGGTCGAGGCAGACGAAAGTGTAGACGGCTAGGAGGGACATGGTGTGGGATGTCTGGCGCCAAGACAGGAGCCGCAAGACGCGGGCTTGGAACTTGAAGACGACGCCAATGCGGGCATTGAAGCGGCGGAAGTTATTGGACATGGTAGTGATGTTGAAATTTGGGCGTTGCGCGAAGGCCGGCGCCTTGTCGTCAGCGATGATGGGCCCATCAGAGCCAGCATTGTCTTCAGTCGGGATGACTTGCTGGAGGAGTCTGCAGAAAAAGCATTAGCGAGGTCTATTTTACAACCAAGGTTTCGAGAGCCCACGCACTTTTCAACAAGACGATCCTGGATGCTCGCGCGCTCCCTGATCGCCGCCAGGCCGCCTCGAAGTCCCGTTCTCTGCGGCGGCGTGGCAGGTTCCGGCTGTGGCCCGGGCTCGGCGGCCGGCTCGACGACAATGTCGCGCGCCCGAGGCCGCTCCGGAGATTGCGGAGAGCCATCGTACTGGGCGCCTGCCAGCATCTCGGCAGTAAAATCGTCCATGGCCGGCGAAAGTGGGCTCAACGCGCGCACCTATTCAAGACATACCGGGGGGTTGTGGAGGATGGAGGGGAGAGATTAGGAATGAAGGGATAGCTGCGCCGACATGTGACACGCGCGGACGCTGACATCACTATGCTGAGACAAAGTACCGCCTGAGCCACCCGCCTCAGCCACATCAAAGTCGCAACAGCCCCGAAACACAACCCAGCATGTGTTTGGTCTAACCACGAGAGGCTGCAAAAACGTGATACTCCTAAAATCCAGGTCTCAGACTTGAAAATAGATCATGGTTTTCCCCCCTCCCTCGACAGAAATCCTTCACAAAACTACATAGTTGGGTTTGACGTTGACATGTTCATGCAGAATATAAGAGAAGAACCTAAATAAAAACAAAGATGAGTAGCTGTTCATATTTTGGGAGTTGCTTATTTGCTCCCCGACTTCGCTGTGGAGCTTCGGCCGAATTGGTGAAACCACATCATATGACCAGTCTGTTGCTTTTTTTTGCTTTTTTAACAACCGAACGACCCAGCTTGGTTTTGGTCGAGACAGTACAGTTATGTCCCTGTTGGGACGTTAATTACTCTCTGCCGGTCTACTAAGCGAACTTACCAGCACGTTAACAAATGTGTTTCACGCTGCTGACTTGGGTCAGTCAGGACCCTTTAAATTGGCGATATTTGGAGTGTGGAGTCGCGAGTTGGGGGGGGGGGGGCGCGAAGTGATCGACAGGGCTTTTCCCAACTGAAGGCCGCCCGCCTGCATGGTCCGAGGCTACTCAGGTATGGACTAGGTTGTCAATATCGTGCCAAACGTGATGAAAGTCGGGCTACAATAGGGGCGGCGGATGATCCCAACTTGTGACGGCGGAGTCTCGTCTGGAAACAGGAGCCATGGGTATGCTGGCCCTGGACGCCTTGAGCAGAACCACTCATGGTATGCTCAAGTCTTTTCAATGGTCAAAGCAGGACCCCAGATTGAAAGCAAAAAACCGGGATGCTTGCAGGGCCCCATCGCTGGTCTGTTCCCAATACGGTCGAGCACAACACTGGCGGTTGGCCCAACAGAGTCAGCGATGGGCTTCGGTAAAATGCAAGCGACCCCCGTAAACAATAAGAGCTCGAACCAATTAACGGCCCTAGATGGCCATGGTCATCATCCACTGCTTGGGGACCATTGCCGGGCGTAATTAATAGCACCAACAGAAAACGAGAAGTGCAATCTTGGGTCATGCTTCGAGGCGGAAGCAAGCAAGGCTATGTCCCGGTCCGTTGATGCGTCAACGAGCCCTCGGGTCCCATGGTTGCAGCACACTTCTTATCGCATCTTCTTGGGTGCACACGATACTCAGAGATAGCGCAACGAACCAAGGCAGGGGGGCAGTGGAGTTGTGGCGACTGGTAGATCGGTGACTCCAAAGGCAGGGAGTCTCCGCTGCCGTGGCACGCCTACGGGAGGCATTGGAGACGTCAGAAGTAGAGACAATGTGTCAATTGATGTCTTCTGTCCCGCGCCCTCCCATGGTACTGGCGTTGTGAAATGATGGGCGTTGTTGGATGTATGAGGAAAGCTTGATCATATGCCACTGTCTCAAAAGCCAATCGCTCAATAGAAACGGCTCTGCCCGTCCCCGCACCACCTCCGTGTATGTTCCGTTCGGTGATGAGGGCCAGTACCTGAGTACTTGAGGCACCAAGCGAAACTGCTGACAGGTGCGGTATCTTGCCGTACCTCGCCTTACCTACTTTACCTACGTCAAGGTAAAGAAGGGTACACTCCCTAACCTTTCTGCACAGGTGAGGTGCCATAAAGTCAGTTACTGCAAGGCACCACGCTATGTCAGTTCAACACCACACCTAATTTCCACGCCGTCATTGATAGCGTATCCGCTGCTGTAAATGGAAGATAATGCACCGCATTCGTAAGATGCGAAAAAACGTTTGAGTAAAACCGCCAGGCACTCACTCCAGGCAAGACTGCTCAACGAAGACACCCTGTCAATTGGCCACGGCTCGTGTTCAGCGCGCCTGATGGCCCAGAGGTACATCAAGGGTTCACAGGTCCAGCTGTGGAGAGTAGCCCTTTGAGGAACCCTCTGTGCATCGGTACCTGTTGGGCCCGTTTCCCAAGTACCTAGGTACCTTGCCAATCATGGTAGGGTGGCTTTGTTCTTCCGTCGCCATCCCCATGCTCTGAGGTACCTCTGCATCCAGATGGGAGTGACCCACAGCCGGTGGTCGAAAGCCTCTGGGCTTGGCCTCTCTAGGCCTTTTGTACCTTACCTGAGGTTGCCATATCATACCTTAAGGTACCTTAGTAGGTACCATGCCTTACCATGGCAAGTACCGCCAGTCGTCTCCTCCACCGTCCGTGCCAGCCGCCAATTCGACTGGCTGCATCCCATCCCTCCTTTCGTTAAAAAAACAACCAACTTTACTCCTGGATCACTGGCTTGGGCCCTGACCTCTACTTTTCCTTCCAGTACCTGACGGCCCATCCTCTCGTCCAAAACAATTTCAACGAGGCAGGCTCCCGCTGGCCTTTCGACGAACGCCCGCCCTCACTCTGGCCCGCAGCTGCCCCGATCACGTACCTTTGTCCCGGAATGAGGTAGCCGTCCGACTGCACTCAGCTCCCTGACCGGACTGAGAGGCTGCTTTCCGTGTGACACCCATCCCTTGTGTGACGTCCGGATAGTCTTTCGTTGCATTCCCGGGTCCTGGCTCCATGGTTTTGGAGCAAAGAACTTCGGCTTGGTCGCGACCAGCAAATCAATCTCCCACTCACATGTACACTTTGCCCATCTTACCCATCCAAGCTCTCGATTCAACACCCGCTGACACTGAACTGCAGCACGAAGAACAACGCGTCGAGTCTCCCACTACCCTCTTCGCAGTCCACCAACTCGGGGCTCGTCGCCAATGCTCCAATGCTCAGCGCCTCTTCTGCCAACAATCACTCTCTCTTTTCGTTCGGTCGAAATGGGGACACGACTCAGCCTGCCCATCCCACAACAACTTACGACTTTCTCCCATCCGTGAGTTTCGATGATCTTCAGACCAGTATCGAATCAGCATCGAGCGAGTTGAAATTGAACCGTTCACCATCGCCAACTGCGGCTCGCGGCGTCACGGGAGCTCAGGCTCAAGCTCAAGGGACTGGCGAGCACAAGATGGCAGATCGATCCAATCCCCCCATATCCAATCGGCCAGGCCGTTCGGGCTCCATCCTACGCAGACCTAGCACTTCGAGCAGGCAGCCCAGTGCTACCTCTACCACTTCCAATGCCACGGGGCCCATCGACGCCCAGGTTGCTGCAATGGCAATCCGGAGCCGACGCCAAAGCCACTATCCTCCAGTTTCTAGTTCTAATGTGAAGCAGCCTCCGAGGAAGTCCATGGGCCCTGGGGTTTTGGCAGACCTGGATGGCGGAGTTCGACTTCCTCAGAAAAGACGTCCCAGCCTTCAGGCAGACAGGTCCGCGGCGGATCTCACGACTACCTCCATAGACAGCTCGTCTGCCACTGGCTCTGACTCAACTAGGATTTTATCCAACTCCAGAGCGGCCAAAGCTAAATCCGTGCAGCCTCCTCCGCGACCGAGTCAAGTCGCTGGCAGCACCCTTACTCCCGACCACAACAGATTGTCTACGCTTGTTCCTCGCTCGCCAAGGGCTGGTGGCAAGACCTACACCCCTTCTTCATCGGGAAGAAGAGCCTCTATGATGCCGGGAAGCCATGGTTCGCATGCCACCGGGCTTGGGGCAAGGACGATTAGCCCAACAGACACCAGGCGCATGAGGCGGATGTCAACTCTACCCCAGTCTCAAAGTCTGAACCACATTTCGAACGTCCCGCTTCCAGCCTCTGGAGATATCCGTCCAGACTCCAGGTCGCCATCTATGATTCCAAGAAAGGCATCAGCCACGCCTTCGTCTGCGCGAACGACACCAGATATCAGCAGGAAGTCATACAGTTCCGGGCTCTCGATAGGGTCAACCACAAGCACCAATACTGTAAGAACCTCAACCGGGTCCTTGCAGCCCCGAGGGCTACACCCAGCGGTTTCGTCACGACTTCCTGCTCCAAAACTTACAACAGTGCACGTCCCAATGCCACACGATGATGACGAAGATGTACCACCTGTTCCTGCTATCCCCAAGGCATATGAGTCTCCAAAAGACTCGCCTGCAGATACCTACTTTTCTGAGAAGAGGCGGACCGCGTTGAGCGGTCTCGACGCCACAAGCATTCATAGCAATTCCACGGGCAGCATTTCCATGGCCGTATTCCCCGAGCCTACCAAAATTCAACGGAAACCAAGTACCAGGAAAAGCACACACGTGCCATTCACTTCTCTAGAAACGGAGAAGAAGGGGGCAGCATCAGCAGCCTTCGGCAGTAGAAAGAGCCTTCAACCTCTCGCATTGCCACCCCTAAATCTAGGTCCATTGAGCATTCCGACGGCTGAGAAGGTAGCTGCTCTAAAGGATCACAGCGTCGCCGCCCGACCATCGAGCCCACCACCATCTCGAATGATTCCGAAGACACCAACGACGCCCATGACAGCATCCAAAAGCTCCTTCTTCTCCAAGAGTCGTCATGATGAACTTATCGACCTCCCCCCACTTAGGAGCAGTAGCTCCATTAATCATAATCACCATGCTTCTCCTACTCCAGATATCAGCTCCTCTGAATCGTCCACTGGGACGAAAGAGCTACCCCAAAAACCCAGCTTCTCTCCGTTCCTGTCATCCTCAGCGCCGAAAAGCGGTCCGGACCCCGGGTTCCTTAAGAGGTCACGGACAGGTGGAGATATGACCAATGTTACTGGGAGCGTCTTTGAAGATTATACTTTGCAGAAACCTGCTGGGCCCCGAGCGCCGCCGCTCGAAAAGCCAAAGGATAAGTCACCGCCACTAGATCAACATAGTGAAGAGCCTTCAACGCCATCTTCTATCACTTCCTTGAGGAGGAAATTGAGCCTTTCTTGGAAGAGAAGTAATCCGAAAGTCGGACAGGGTGCATCTGATGCCACGGAGAAAATCCCAGCGCAACACTACCCAGACATGCCGCCACCTCAACTTCCGGCATCTGCTACCGCCTCGAAAGCCTTGGGCACTGAACACTCAAGCTCGGGCATCTCTCATAAACCAGCTGCCTCTGGCGGTTACTTGGAGTCCAGAAGGAGGAAGAGCTCCGCGGGGAGCCTCACCACACTTAGTAGTCATGATAGGATACGCAGCGATACCTGGACTGGTAAGGAGGCAAATCAATCTCCCGCAATGCCAACAGCTCGCAACCCGTCGGTCATGCAGAGAATCCTGAAGCCAAAAGCGTCAGCCGCTACAATGCGCAGCACTGATGCTTGGACCGCTGAGCTTGACAAGGATGATATGAACGCTGAGGAGGAAATGCGCAAGCTGGGTTCCCGGCGAAAAGAGACAGATGTCGCAGCAAGGACTTTGGATGCTTTGCGGAAGCGGGCTACTCCCAAAGAGCGAGTTGGTGCGCAAGATGCTATCCGTATCGCGAAGCTCAATCTATACGAACGCGGCGAGATCATCGACTACAACGACGTCTACTTTTGCGGCACTCAGAACGCAGAAAAAGTCGTGGGTGACCTCCAATCTGACGCGCCGAATTTTGGTTATGACGACGAACGGGGAGATTACACCATCGTACCAGGCGACCACCTCGCTTATAGGTATGAAATCATTGACGTCCTTGGAAAGGGTAGTTTTGGGCAGGTTGTGAGGTGTATCGACCACAAGCTTGGTGTCCTTGTTGCCATTAAAATCATCAGAAACAAAAAGAGATTCCACCAGCAAGCTCTTGTCGAGGTCAACATCCTACAGAAGCTTCGCGAATGGGTAAGTGGAAGAGTTTTGGTTTTGAAAAGCATGTTGCTAACGATAACTAGGATTCCAAGAACAAGCACAGCATGGTCAGCTTCACCCAAAGCTTTTACTTCCGAGGTCATCTCTGCATATCGACCGAACTGCTCGACATGAACCTCTACGAGTTAATCAAGGCACATGCCTTCCGTGGCTTTTCACTGCGCATTATCAGGCGTTTTACGAAACAGATGCTGAGCTCCCTGAACCTTCTTAAGCAGCACAAGGTTATTCACTGCGACCTTAAGCCAGAGAACATCCTTTTGCGTCATCCACTGCATGCAGAAATCAAAGTCATTGACTTCGGCTCAAGCTGCTTTGAGTCGGAGAAGGTGTACACGTACATCCAGTCCAGGTTTTACCGCTCCCCAGAAGTCATCCTGGGTATGACGTACGGTCTGCCCATTGATATGTGGAGTGTTGGATGCATTCTGGCCGAACTGTACACTGGTGTGCCAATATTTCCCGGAGAGAACGAACAAGAACAGCTTGCCTGTATTATGGAAGTCTTTGGGCCGCCTGAGAAGCACTTGATTGAGAAGAGCACGCGGAAGAAGCTGTTCTTCGACTCGAACGGCAAGCCCAGACTGACGGTTTCGTCCAAAGGACGCCGCCGGAGACCATCCTCAAAGACTTTACAACAGGTGCTCAAATGCGATGACGAGGCCTTCCTGGACTTTGTGGCTCGTTGCTTACGGTGGGACCCAGACAGGCGGTTGAAGCCTGAAGACGCGATACGACACGAATTCATAACGGGTCACAAAACCGTTGCGCCGCTCGTGAGAATACCAGTCCGCGACCCATCACCCATGAGGCGGGCAAACACTGTGTCAGTTCCTCGACCCTTGCCAGAGCCCCCAGCTGCTGGTGCCAGGGGAGGGCCGTCAGCACGGACTGGACCAAGCCCACACAAGCCATTCTCTGGAGCCACTAGGAGGGTGTCCGGTGCAACGGCAGCTACTGCATCCAGCGTCAACAAGCGAACAAGCGGTGGCACAGGAGCTATTGGCGGACTAGGCGGCATCCCGGTGGGAACAAGTAACTTGCCTCGAGCCGCGGGGCGAAGCGCAAGCGGGAAGCAGGATCTTGCCGCAGCTGGTGCAACGGCGGCGATGAGCCGACGAGCTTAAATCCCACTGACTTATGCGATGTGGGACAAAGCAGCCTTAGGAGTTGGGAGGATGGGTAAGCATTTTTCTTGGCAGCATGATGGGGACCGACCGACATTGGCTCAGCAAGCATCGCATAATGGTTTTTTTTTCTCTTTCTTCTTCCCTTTTGGTGCAAAACGTGAGCAAGAATGCTGCCTTTCGAATCGTACGCGTGGATGTGACCGAGATAGCCTTACGGGGCGCGCATCAGTCCTGGTGTTTAACCCCTTCTGGACATTTTTCGATTCAGGATTGCTGCCTGCATACCGAGAGTACGACCTATGCGTTTTGCGTTACAGGACCGGCCTTGGCAGCACGGCATAAGGCGCAATCCTGTGGTAGCACGACGAGGGCGAAGGGGGTATGGCTACTATTGAGTCAAATGGTTTCAAAGCACAAAGTACATTTGGGTAATGGTAAAAATCACACCAAACAATCAGACAACATATCATATTGAAGGGACATGTATATCATTGAAACCACGGGGAGGCTGAGCGAGTAGCTTCGGAGGAATTGAGCAAAGGAGTTATTTGGGGGCTGCGGTCAGGCATAACGAGGTGTTTGCCTACCTAGATGACGATGTGGGAAAGGACTTTTGTTATTTTCTGATAGGGAGCTCCTATAGACAATCCTCTTTGGAAAGGAATCACCTTAATGTTACGAAAGCAGTTGATTGCAACCCTGCGAAGCATTCGGGAAGAAGAGTCGGTACGGTGGCATCCTATGTGAGAGGCCAATGCGCTTATTCCCTTCGAGGCCTCCCCCGGCTTCTAGCGTAAGGTAGACGCACAAAGGCATCCCTGAACAGCTGGAGAGTCATGCAGTAGCCGCGGACAACTCCATATTGGGCGTATGCAGGAAAGCCAGTTGGGTAATAAAGTAGGGCCCGGGTGCCGGAGGTTTAGCGAGCAGTTTGCCGGTGCAAAATAAGCACACAAAAGGAAAAACCAACGGGGGGGAAAAAGCCACGGAAGACACTGGGATGCCGGGTTTTGGTGGTGGATACAAGGGGGTGTGGATAGGATGAGGCCCTGGCGCCCGCTACCGACGAAGTTGGGTAGGCCTCTCTGCACGAGGAGCATGGTGGCAGGCTGGACATGGGGGTCCAAATGAGTATGGTATCGTGGAAAATGTCAGGGACGTAGGCTCTAGCTGCGTCCCAGCGTTCGGGGACATCAGCCCCAGGGAGCCAAAATGACGGAACCGGTTGAGGGCCGTGTGAGACAAAGCGGGCAAAGAATCGGTGCGCAGGTTGACAGGAGAATGGAGGGGGCGTGTGGTAGGCGTTGCACTGCTGTGGCTAAGAAGGAAGGGGGGCTGCCGTGCGGCTGGAGAGCGAAGCGCGAGTGTTCGGAGGAGAACGATATCTTACCAGCCACAACGGGAGATATGTTTCGTGGTGGAGAGATGTCGCGTGGGGCAGCCGGGCGGGCGGGCGGGCGGCGCTTGTTGATCGTTGGATCTTTGCACATTCGACAGAACGACATAAACGGCGAGCTTTGGGCGTGGGTAATTTGCCCAGCAGGGCGGAGTGGAGTTTCGCCCTGGCATCCGGAACAGCGGGCGCTGCACAACACACAACACCCAGCAATCCTTCGACGAGCCGATCAAGACGATCAGGATAGAGCAACGGTTCCCAGCGGGGCTCGGCACTGTCACAGGAGCGAAGCGGTGGCAAGTCGACGATCAACCGCAAATAGAAAGCTTACCGGCAGAGAC
>PXOD01001148.1:0-15288 GCA_003012165.1 Paramyrothecium roridum | reverse complement strand
GGGGGGGGGGGGGGGGGTGGCCAAGGTACGACGTTCACTGTCATAAGGTAAGGTAGGCCGCAAAGGCCATCTCCTCTCCCCCTTTGAGCGTACCGAACAGGGACTCCCCTATTTGTCGCCTTGCCTAAATGACTTACTGTAATAAGCCAGTCCACCAGCGTATTTGCGAGATTGGGATTCCGTGAGCCTTCCCGATTTAGCCCAAGTCCTGCGACGGCTAGTCCCAGCACGGCAACAGCGCGCAGCACCGGGTTCCGGGAAGAGCGAGGCACCAGCCACCTCAGGATCCAAGCTCGTCATCGGTCATGTAGAGGACGTAGTAAGCAACGAATTATCCAAGGCAGGTATTTCGAGTGAAAGTGAGGGTGAGCGTGAGTGACGTGAAGACCCAAGGCCAAGAGCCGCCGTCACCTGCAGCTGGACCGCCTCTGCGATGCGGCCATACCAAGAATGGCGCAAGCTCATGTATTTTTACTCGCTGGCTGGGCGGTGGCCTTCCTTCCAGCGACAAGCAAGCCACTTTATCGTCAGCACTACCGGTAGTTGTTCACCTTGCTTCTTTCTTTTTCCTTTTTCTAGCAAACCAACCAATCAACCAATCAACCAACCAACCAACCATGCAATCAGCCCTTTGCGCGCAGCCCCAGTGTGGAGTTAGGGGCCCGTTAACCTGTAATCAACAGCAAATTCATGCGCAGAGTTGCCCCGATGGCTGGGATGGCCCAGCCTGCCAAACTCACCTCTACTAACTAGACTTCCTTAGTACGTGGTTACTCGCTCAAGCTCTGCCATTGGTTTCCGCCACGACCTACGTGCTGGTGCTAGCAATGGCTCTTTTGCAAAGGCGACCACTCAAATAGGGTCTTGAGCCAGCATGGATGATCCTGGCGCATTGCCGCCCATACTTCCCCTCCCACTTGTGATGAACCACTTTTAGTCTCCGGCTTAGCAGTGAGCCGTCTACTAATTTAGCCACCCTTTCGCTCTTATGATCAAGGTCTGTGTTATTCAGCTCTCGGCCTTGGCACGCAGATGACTTGCTGCAGACCACCTCGCATCGCTAAGAATAACAACAGAGCCTTATCGCATTTTCTGCCTTGGTGAGATGCGCAGAGTGAGGAATGATGCTATCCACCGTAAGATGGTTTCAGGTTACCACTGAACGTTACTCCGTTGTCTGCTAATGCCCAGTCGCCCTAACCGTATACCGTGGAGTGAGACTCTATTCTACAGTGCCATACCCCGTGAAGAACCCTTTGCCCTTGGCATTGCCCACCACCCCCAGCTTCGTAGCGTCAACTCTAGCGCTGGGGACTCTTCAGCCTTCTGTTGGGTCACATCGTAGCGCCCAATTTGCCAAGGTCGTACTTGACAATGCCAATCGGGGGATTTGAGCATGCCTCATTTAACAATCAAGTCTAGCCGCGATGGCAGCGTGCCCTCGCCAGCCAGTGTGGGTACTTCGCGCAGCTCTGTGATTGGAATTGATGCCGCTCGGGAGCACCAGATCAACAGATCGGCAAGCCCGCCGTGGCCTGGGCTCAGTGCTTTCCCCCGAGCACATGCATAAGGGCCATCCAGGGATCTCATCTTCAAGGTTGTGTTAAATGAAGCCCCCTTGTTGACAGTGTCAATGCCGACTCCAGAGGTGCCGTAGATCAGAGACTCTACATGCCTCAAGCAGTAGTTGGCGGAGCCCCTGGTCGATCCAGTCCTGTTGCGTCATGCTACGCCATGTCCTGCAGGTTCCTTGGATGCTCTGGCGCCAATGAATCGGCATGGCCAACCCAGACTATTGAATTAATTCCAGTGGGATCTTCCTGAGGGCTCAGATCTGAAATCTGCCTCGTCAACGTTGAGAGATTGCCAAGGTGTGAGCTGAATGGAGGCCTCGGGAGACAATCGTGCTGAGAATATGGCTCGATTGTTCGAGCGATTGACGAAGCCGTGGCTCCGCATCTCCAACGCCTACGGAAAGATCGCATCCGTCTCGCTCTGATTCGCCAACCAACTTTACTCAACTCAAGGCCCTCGTTACATGCTCATACTCAGAACCTGTAACACTTCCATTGTCATGCCAAATTACAAGTGTGCTATGGAAATAAACCATCCAATATAGGTGCTCTTTCACCAACGCCATCCCCATACGTGCTCGATGATCCCACTCTGCAGGCATAACATGACAGCAATGACCCGTAGTATCTATACAATCCTGTCGATTAAAGTCTCCAGGCCATACGGACGCCGGCTCGCCATACAATTGCTGTTCTCTAGACACTTATAGAATCAACTTCCCTTTTGGAAGCAAAGCCCATGATCCACCGCAAGAACACTTCCTCTGTTGGGCCAGAACAAATGAGAGCCCAGGTCGCGTCCCGTGCACATCCTCCATTATCGACGTGCATCTTGTGCATCTCCTCCACACTTGTTGTGAGCTCTTCCTGAGCTCCGTCCTCTTGAACACATCAACATAAGTTCCATTGGCATTTCTGGTGGCAAGGCTGCGTTTGTCGTCCTGCACCTCGAGTAGATCGAAGTTTGCAAAGAATAGCTTCGCTGGATCTGTAAGTTTGCGGAAGGTTGGAAGGTCCTTCACGAAGAACTTTCGGATGACAGGCAAGAAAGGCGGTGGAGCTGCATTGGAAAGAAGTAGGCCTAGCTCAATTTGAGTCTGGGCCGACTTCATAGCGGCGTCAATCTGCTTTCCCTGCGGTGGGTTCGCTTGCTGCTTCACAAGGGTAGGGAGGAATGACTGATATGCCTGCCTGACGTCGTGTGTCACGCCGTTCAGCAGCTTTTCCAGCTCGGCAACCTTGACGAGGCCGGAGGACGTAACATGTTGCATCTTTTGGTAGGCTTGCTGCAACTGGGGATTGATAGGTTTAGGGGCCGCCATGCCAGCCTCCGCCATGGCTGACTGTCTTCTATAAAACTCGATGGCACGGGCACTGATGGCCTCCAGGTGTGCTACCCTTCGACACATGGCCGTCAAGAAATTTCTGCTGGAGGATGATAACAACAGATGGAACGAAACGTCGTTCCTTTCGTGTAAGTATGAAGAAAGCTCGCTAAATCGTGGAGGAACTAGCCGTTCCTGAAACTTGCTGTCACTCGCCAGCTCGAACAGGCAGTCGACGAACCATGAAAGAAGATCTAGTGACCACTTTGCACAACCCGCTAGAGTATCTACAACTTCTGCAAATTTTGTTAGCTACTGCTGATTTGGCATTGGGATAAAATTTGAGGCATACCGTGTTCGTCTAGGGGGCTCATCTTTTCCCGCACAATGGGTGTGTTGCTCGCAACTGAGATGAGGATAACCACATTTCGAACATTCAAAGAAAGCATAGCAAATTTGCTTTGAAACGATCGCGGTTGTAGCTCGCCCCGAAAGCCAAGGCTGGTCATGATGCTTAGGCATGACTGAAGAGTCACATTACGCATCATCACGTCATGGGAAGCATCCTCGGTGTAGTCCACTTGTGTCTTGAGGATCCGGGTAAGCTCGGTGATCCAATCTTGCGTGAATTCTGCTTTTTTTTCAGCTTGAGCTCAACCACGAACACGAATTGCGTCTACTCACTCTTCTTGTTAGTATGCGGTTGTACAATTGCAAGCATGTCGTCGTAGTTTGCTTGGTGGTACATGGCTGAGGCGGCAGCAATGGTCAATCCTGCAACACTTCCGCCGTAATGAGCTACTCTTGGTCAGCTGTGTATACGATGCCAGGGTAGATTCGCCAGGAACTTACGTTCTTGCATGCTATTTCCGATATCCTCACCAGCATAATGCAGTTTGCTCCATCGAAGTTTTCCATCATCACCCACCTGGATCATCGAGCAGTACGTGGGCGAGAACGCAATTTGCTGGCCTATAGAAACACATTAGAAGTTTACTTGACCGTTGCTGCATTGTGCCACCTTACAGGGCCCATTGTCCGTGAACGTCCATCCAACTTGCCGTAGACTGGCCACCTTTTCGGGGCTTTCGGTCGTGTACAACTCCTCAAAGTTGAAGCGATCGCGATATTCCACGGTACCATCCGCAAACATAAGAAGCAAGATTTTACCAAAGTGCATAGTCTGGAAACCGATGCATATCTTGTTGAACACCGTTGGCTCCAAATGCCGAAGTTTGCACGAACGAGAAGGATCCGTAGACGTGCTATTCCGTCGAGATCCAAGCTGCTCAAATGCTGGGTGCAAGCTCTGTTTTCCATCCGTGACTTCCCATCGGTCAACAATGCTCTGGGTTATTCCGAAAGACCCTTGCCCGGGACTGCGGGTTCTTACGGCAAGAATCATAGGCGGTACCATATTCTTGCCTGAATTGTCCATCAGCGTAGGTAATACGTGCAGGTGAGAGAGCTCGCCAGTGGACGCTTCATCACTCGTGTCATTTTGCCCGCTTTGAAACCAGCTCGTAGTAGAAAGGTGTGTTTCGGTGAAAGAAGGGTTCAGCCGGGCATTTTGTGGCGGCCCGCCCATTTCTGGCTGGGGGTTTGCATTGCCCCATTGCACTTCAATTTTCAATAAACGGATTTGTTTCGACGTAGTGGCGAGTGCTACGATCAGGGATTCTAACACAGTTAGTTCTATAGTCGCGGGGAAAGACTGAGGTAGTCTAACTCTTGTCAGAGGCCATGGCTGCGTGTGTCACCAGATCATCTGACGCATTCACACTCTCCAGCTCCATTGTAGTCTCCTCCATTTTGTTGTTGGTTTGAGCCCAGAACATTTTGAGCATGCCACTCGTTGTGATGCAAAACATTGCGCTACGATTTGGAATGGGGTGGCTCAATCCACCAGCGTTCACAAAAGAACTCTCGTACTGAAAGTTATTTCCATGTCGATTAGCTGGGCCGTAGAGGACATTGTAGGGTTTCTTCTCTCTTGTCAGCTTCCCTCATGATGTTGTGAGCCCTGGGTAAATTTACGAACCTGCGGGTTAGCCAGAGCCACCCAGAGCCAGTAACAGCCAATTATGGCGTTCATATCGTCAACGGGATCTGTGTCCCATTTCCTGCTGAAGAATGGCTGGTTAAGGTACTGGGAAAATGAAATGATGGCAACACGGCCCACGGCGTCAATGACCGCCAAATCCGGGCTGCTAGTAGAGCTCCATTCTAGGTGAACCAAAGGGTTAGATGTCGAGCCTTTGACAAGAGAACATGTAGTAGGTTCGCTCAGATCCCAGGCACCATTCTCGGGGCTGCAGCGCAAGAAACGCAGCTCAACCGACTGTCCATTGGGTGTGATGGAGGCAATAGTGCCTGCCCTCGACCATGCGATAGTCCTTCGCAGAGGAAGATTGTCAGGTTAGCATGGGTCAGCCGCGCTTGGCAAAACACTCACTGGCAGCAACCTCGAGTTCTTTGCTCGTCCGTCCTCTGGTGCAACTGTTTGGCTTGTGGTGGCACCGTGAGCGATAAGCCTACGCCATCGCCAAACAAATCGTCAACGTCGTTGAGCTCTACTGGTAAAGGGTTCTCCAGCATTAGAGGCATCTTCTCTGAACTCATCGGTGCGCAATTCCTAGGGAATTAGTGCGGGTGAGGTGAAGGCATGTGGTCCAAGCATTCAAAGCCGTAGAGGCTGTAAGACGAAGGATGTTACAAAAAGGACAACAGGGGAGGAAAGCCCACAATAACACCCCGGCACCAAGGAAAGATGATAAATTCCTCCTTAGATGAAGGGAAAAACCAGATGTACAAATGTGACCTCTCCGGGAATGCTTGGCATCAAGTAGGTACTGACTGCTCCAGAGGGCGGACTTTATATCATGACAGCCGAACGACCAGCGAGTGTCTGTGAATCAGTTGGCATCAGTTATTGACCAAAATGGAGCTGCTACCTGGGGTCGCTTCGGCAAAACAGCGGTTGTTTGGCTCCAGGGAAACGAGGCCCACCTTCGACTTCAACCTTGGAGCAAGCCACCCTATACTTCCATCAAAACTTGCGCCTCTATGCTAATATACCCTTTTTTGGGGGGGGGCACTGAGTTCTCCAATATATTATGATAGTTTGCCTCCTACAACTGATTGATTGTTAGTATGTCTTAAAAACGCGAGCAAATGGTGTCTCCTAGACATAAAAATCGGCACCACTGTTCATACCTCGGGGTTTTTCTCGTTCGTTTCGGGGCAGATATGGAGAGAAACAGCCGAGTTCTATATTTACGAGAGACAACCGTCTGCACCATCATTCGACACTGCAACAGCACCCTTTTGGATGAACAGAATATGTCTCTTTTTGAAAATAGCACTAGCACACGTGTGTCGAAAATGCAGCCCCGCAAAAGGCCTACCGATCTTCGGGGTAGCCCGCCTAAACCACATGCAATACCACAAGACAATCCACCGCAAGCCGTAAGGTTATGCACCGTATGCTTCTGCAGCCACAAGTATAAGCTTTCGTTCGACACAAATAAGTCATAAGGGAAGACCAGTACTTGTCTGCCCTTTGGTCATATCATGCTGATGATGATAGATCCATCAATGTCAAGGACAGATAGATGTCTATGACCGCTATGACCCAACCAAACCGCCAAGCAACTCATATCTTGTGCACATGCAGAGAGACCATATGTCAGCGGCAAATTCATCAAAGCTTGTCGGCTTTCCTGTTCCCATACCAGTACCATGCTATAAAGCACGTGAGTGACCGCAGGACCGCGGACTTCAGGACCTCCCCCTAGGCCCACGAGTTTCCGCGTAAGCTTACGGTGAGAGATCTAGCCAAGCTCGAGACGAGACCTTCCGATGTCACCGTTGTTGCACACAACGTCCACTTCGGCATGGCTGAAGCCCCTGTGGAGTAACTTCACGAACGGACAGGCATGTGCATTAAGTCATTGGTCGTCGCATGCCTGGATCGCTGTCGGCACGGCGTGGCCGAAGACCTAACAAACAGACCAACGAGCCCGCAAGAATTTCTGGTCTACAGTCGATCCATGCCTTCCGTAGCCTTGGCAGCATCCCCCGGACTGGCCAACACTACCCGTGTGGTCTGATCTAATCTAGATGAAATATCTGACCGAATCAGTGACGAGGCAGGCCGATTCGGCGGTCAACAGACATCCGCCCATGAGGATCGGCATGTTTGCGCCGTTACTCAGAACGGGGTCATAACCTGTTCGACTTGTATTTTAAGATGTGCTCACCGCAACAGCACGGGGCAACAGGTCTTGCGTGTACATGCATCGGTGCGGCCGGTAAGATTTCAAATTTCCTTCCCTGTCGGGAAGCTATATCAAACAAGGTTGCTGAGAAGTCCAAAGATGCCCGGCCTGCTCTGGCCAACATCGTAAGGGCCACAGAAAACCCATTGGCCTGGTATATGCCCTGCTTTGGGTCTGGTAAAGTTTGATTGCCATAATTTTCCACCTCTTACCGCTGGAGGCTTTGTATCGCTTCTAGAACAACTCCACAGCGACAGGGTACCAATTTATGTGGCGAGAGGTGCGATATTTGGTAGCGACTGCTCCCCATGCAACCCCTGCTAGCTGCTATACAACGGTGCATCGCATGCTGAACCTCTTTAGGAGATGCATCTGACACGCGGGAATCGTTAAGGCCTGCGTTGAGATCGTAGACGATTGCGGATAGAACCCAATGAGGATTTTGGAGCCATCTATAAGTTGACACCGTCACGATCAATTCAGGCCAAGAAAGGGTCGCCTAAGCAGGTATTATCATGAGCACAAATATTTAGCAGCTCGATTTGTCAAAGGTAATTCCGACTGGAAGGACGCTACCGCCCTCTCGGGGAGTGGCTCGTACCGTATTTTCGGGTGGAGTGGTAGATGAATTGGCTCCGCAAGGAACCATCTTTAGCAGCAGATGCCCACCACCCGGTTGATCCGAGATCAATCTCAGGTTGCATCGCTATATTATACGGTATATTGTCTACCCCATAACAAGCCTGGTTACTGGCTTGCCATGGTGGAAGAAACGGATCACGACGGTGGTGTGCCAGGGAACCTGTTTCACCAGTACAAGCTAAGATTGGGAATGGGCCAAATCTAGGACAGGATCATTCTCCAGGTTTCGCTGTGCTATGCTCCAAGAGAACGGTCTGAATAGAGGACCGCTGCCACCAAATGGGACTTTGGGGAGTCGTGCAAGGCCTCGTTGTACTGTGGCACAGTCCTAGGAAGGGATGACAAAAGAAAATTCCTTTGCGCTGGGATGAGATCCATGCCCGGGCTTGGATCTTGCATGTTCAAGATAGAGAGCGCGTTGTACCACCTGACGATTTTAGAAACCAACAAAAAAAACAAAAAAACAAAAACAGCGGGCCTTGGAGGCTTGTCAGCGCAACAGGAGCGATCTTGGGTAGCATCATTAATGGCCGACATATGCACGGCAGTCGACGGATCCGTTTCGGCAGGTTGCATTGGGATTTGCGGTGCCGGTTAATGGAGCGCTTGGTTGCCGAAACCCTGAGACTGGCGCCCGCCGCTGGACATGAGGCATGAGGGAGCAACACTGGTAGATGTATTGCATCCCCTCACGACTGAATTCGCCGCGCTTTCGTGCGTTTTGGAAAACGAGGCAGCTCAAGGATCTGTCGAGTGCCGCGCCTCGAGATTGAGGTCAACCGATGAAACAGGCCGGCTGTGGTGCTCAAGAGGGCGTGGAACAAGACGTTCTGGTTGGTGAAATTGCAATCTCGGGAAGAACGTCCTTGATGATATTGCTGTATCTCCATTACTCTGGTAACCTGGCAGGGAGCGTACTTGTTAAGCGGTGAAGGGTTCAAACCCGACGGCAAGGAACCAAGCCGAGCCCTTTCCATCTAGGGCAGGGAGTAGATTGAACCATGAGGCCGTAAACCTTCGGACCCTCCAGCGTTGCGTTCTGAGTTGCACGGCCACGAAGACCAGGGCAATATAATTTTTTTCGAACAAGTCGGACCAGGATCATTTCCGAGGCTAGGTGGATGAAGTACCCCTGGAGAAGCTCGAATGGGCGACACGAAACGTTGCCCGGAAGCGTTAGTCAGCCCCAGGCCCAAGCAAACAGGGCTCCATTAAACTCGAGCTAAGAATGGCAACCTAGACTGAACATGGCTTGGGCCCAACCCAGCCGCAACTAGTCAAGGATGAGGAGAGGAGGGAAGGGAGCTAACAGACAGTTGTAGTAGGCCGGGTACCTGGGATCGTGGACTTTATTACTACCTTAGTTAGTACGCAGTAATGTATGTACGATAGGAGCCCGCAACGGGAGGGCCTTGACGCGTCTCGAGTTCAAGTAGCTCTGACCCCTGGGGAGAAGAACAATCTGTTCTGTAGAAAGACTAGGGCATGGCTGATGGGATGCCGTGCCTCGCACTTGGCTGCAGAACCTTGCTCGATCAGAGGCCACCAAGCCCCAGGCGACGAGAGCCGGCAAGAGACCAATGAGCTCATCGCGAACAGATCGCCGCAAAGGGTAGTGTGCTTCGGTACTTTGCAGCATCTGGCGGCTCGAGAGCGAGAGAGCGAGGCCGAAACAGCCAGAAGAAGGAAGAGGAGGAAGAGGCGGCAATATCAGTGGCATGGGCACCCCTGCACTGGCGTTCCAGGTATTATCAGCCCAGAGATGGAGCCGTGGATCCCTCCCCCAGCTGGGCTGCTCCCTGCACAGGCGGCCAACAGGAAGCGCAGCGCAGCGCAATGATGCGTCCGTCCGGTCCCATTGACTGGACTATGTAAGGTGAAGATTTGTGAGGCCGGACAGCAGCAACGGGCAGCAGCCGCTGAAGCCACGGCCTCGACAAAAACCCGCTACCCTCCCGACTCGAGGCACCCTCCTGCTCCTCGAAAGTCTACGAGCGTGAACCAAAGAAAATCCCCGTCTTTCCCCGCCCGCCCGCTCGCCCGCCCGCCCTGCTTGCAGCGCTTCGTGGACGGATTCTTCCGGGAAGGGAAACGTTGTGGTGTTGTGTCGACGGCCAGGTTGCTTGACCTTGCCACACCCCATCAGCGCCGCATTCATACTGAATCGATAGCGGAGGTGTTCAGCTAAGGCAAGAGGTACCCGCCGTGCCCGCCTCGTACCTGACCTTACCTGGCCCCGACCTTTAGCTCTCGACTTAATCACAACTCGAGCGAGTGCCGGTCGGACGAGAACCAACATCGACGCCTCGAGAAGAATAAAACCTGCTACCTACATGCCACAGCCGGGATCGCCTGTCTATGGATAAAACGAACTCATCTCCGGGCTTTATGACAGGTGCCGCTCATCATCTTCCCCACAACCTCCCTGGCTCGACCTCGCTCTCGCTCTCACTCTCGTACCCCGGTCGCATCCTCCCGGTTCCTTAGGCAGGCCAAGTTTGGGTTGGTCGGTCGGCCATGCTGGCAACGCTGGATGACGATGAGGAGCATACGTGGGCCGTCGTCCTCGACGACGGTCATGGCACTTACTACGACGTGCTCGATGTGACCGACCTTTACCTCGACCTTGACCTCGATTTTGACGCTGCCGAAAGCGTCCTCCCCGAAGCCAAAACATTTCTGGACAACGCCTCATCAGTCACTCGCACGCCATCTTTGGCCTCGAGTCTTCCTGGTGCCTTCCTGCTCTCGCGCAGCACCAGCGCTGCCACCATGAAAACATCACAAGGGGTCTCAGGTGCCAGGACGAGCTCCAACCTCAACTCCAGCTTCGTTGGCGGTGGCAGCGACGACCCCAGAAACACTCGCCCGTTCCACGAGCACGACCACGAAGACGATACGCCGCCACTCCCTCCTCTACCATTTGACGCCGTCACAGTACGACGCATCAAACCTTCCAAGAGCCTTCAGCTTGATCTTGAGCGTGGCCGTCGACGAACCCGTCGGCCGCTGGACCAAGGCGAAGTCCAACACGACCGCCACTTGCGTCTCTTTGATCAGTACCTGTTGCCAGAGCAGCGGCCCATGACTGCACGCAGCCAGCACTCACAGGTGCAGCAGTCGCCGAGTGCCAAAGGCCCCGTACCAAATGCTGCCAGGTATATCCGCATCGCGTCTGATGGGGCGTCTCCTTCCATAGCCATGACAAGAGAAGATTTCGAAGCTTTGCCGCCTACAATTCAGAGAAAGGTAAGATTGTTTCCGTTTGTTCCAGTCACCTCCCCATGCGTTCACGTATTCATGGTTGCAACGCTCGGCATCCGAATGCAGTTGCCTATGGTTGCATTCGTGCATCGGCTTTCAGAGGGTCTAGAGCGGGTATGCAGCGGGACCCATTCGCCCATGAACACTGTTACATTCTTTGCTTTTTAGGTTTCAGGCCTAAATCGTTGAAATATGATTACGCCTTATGGAGGGGCACCATAGCCTTTGGAAGTCTCCGCTTCATTTGGCGGCCTGAAGTCGGCGCGTCATCTAGGCACGTTTCTGGCACTATTGCCGTCTGACCTCCGTCCGGTTTACGAGGCGATGACAGTCCGTGCCATGATCTGTACCAATCTCTTCACAGCGGCATGCTTCACTGCCATATGCCTAAGATGCGGGGACAGCTAGAGATAACCACGTTCTGTTGGACTCGGGACCGCAAGCGCGGTGTCCTGCCTCAACTTGTTGGTCGCCTATTTGCTCAAGTTGTCGAATGACAACCACGCTTTGGCCCATCGTTCTCTTTCCCACCCACCTACTTGGCGTACCTGTGCCCGTTCGTTCGTCCGTCTGGCGCCCAGTCCCACGGCGAGCTATGGTGCTTTGGCGCCCAATGGCGTTGCCTCGCCATGGAGTTCCTGAGCTCGTGGGAGCGGGAGCTAGGAGAACTAGCCCAAGTGAGGCTTAGGGGCCACAAGGGAAACAAATGACAGACCATTCAGTGACAGTGGCCACTTTTGTTTCCATTGGGGCACTCGGACCACCTAAGCTTGCGGCCAGTCTGATGCTTAGATTCCGAGCTCGTTAGCGCTGCACAGATGCAAGGTGCACATGCACGCACACGCCGAGTGGACGCACGCACGTACGCACATCCACTCGTGGCCATCACCGCCGCCTGGCTTTTTTGATCAACATGCGGACAAGTTTGTCCTCGGACTCCCCTGGCCATTCCTTACCGCCTAGCCCTTGTGCCTGCATTGGGCCATTCCCCAATCAACATGGGCTGAACCCCCCGCCAAACCATACAACCTTGGCAGCGCTGTCTTTGGCGTAGCTCTGGGCTTCAATTCTACTCCCACGGCTTATAATCACTCTCTGCTCATCTCCTACGATCGGCACTGCCTTTCTTTCTTTTTCCCGCTCAGACTTTCGTGTTTCCTGATACTGATTTCATCCCCTCGTACAGTATTTCTCCACTCTTGAACGGCTACGCTTCGCTCAAGATTCTTGTCTGTCGTATCGCACTGGGCCGACTAGCTCGGATGCTGAATACGAAAACCCAAATACGCGTCGCTCGGACCTCGACAGTCATCAAGCATCCTTGAGCGGCAACTTACCCGTGGATTCTCCTGCAACTGGAGCTTCATTGCAAAATCAACCGCATATTAGCACCACGGACTTGAGATTCTACGCAAACTTGCCCGACAAGATCAAGCGCCGCCATCTCACCGAAGAGGAGCAGCTTGTCGCGCAGCGTCACAGACAGAGCGTCATTCTAGACGCAGCTGACGAGGCTCTGATCAAAGTGAGCAGGCGACAATCACAGCTATTCAACCTGGAGGCTGAAGCATCATACCTATCATCCCAGGATCAGCAACAATCTATTCATGGTCACGTCCTCGACCACAATCAACATTACGACGACGACGACGACCTCGAAGCTTCTCGTGAAATGGAGGGTTCGCTGTATGAGAGTTTCAGGTGGCTTGAAGAGGATGAGGAGCTCGACCTACGACTGTACTTGGACGATTACCATATCAATCTCCGCCAGGAAGTGCCAATGTTGAGCAAGAGCCATCGCCCAACTTTCCGTCGCCATCTGTCTGTCTCTAAGCTGCCGTTTGGACGCAATTCTATCTCGGGCAGCAAGCCCAGCTATGATAAGGATCCTCCAGCGACTCCAATCGCCGGCGAGGGCTTCTCTGGCCATGTGCGGAGAAAGTCCCGCGCGCTCTCGCTCATGTCTCCCTCGAAACAATCCATGATCGACACCCCACCCCTGTTCGATCCGGCAACCGCTCATTACCAAGACCCCGAGGCTCGCATGAAGCTGCGGGTATATCTTGCATCTCCCCAAAAATTTGACGAGGCTATCGAATTTGGGTTTCCCTCGATAGACGATGTTCGTGGCGTGCAGGAACCACAATCCAGGAGGTCCAAATCGCGACAGCGGATACTTGATGACACCGACAACTTCTGTACATTCCTTGAGGATGGGGATGACGAGGATCAGGACGACGCCTTATCAGCCTACACGGACGGGTTCTCGACCAACGATCCCGACTCTCCGAGGACACCTGATTTGGCTGACAAGCCACCCACTCTCCGCCCCTCAAGGCTTACGCAGGAGTTCCCGACAGGCAGTCGAGGCGACTACGCTCAAGCACCTGCATCGTCAAGGGAGATGACGTTGCGCATGACTCTGACGCGACCGGATTTGCGGGCTAACGAAGATCAAATCTATGGCTGGCAGAGGGGCGCGGTGATGCGAAAAACCTGGATGCGAGATGGGCATCCGCCGGCCTTGAGTATCAACCCAGGGCTACCAAAACAGAGCCTCGAGAAGCCTCCTTTATCGGTGGAACAAAATCATGCCGGTATATGCGACTCGGGAGTTGTCAAGCGGATTTGGAATCGCGTTCGCCGAACGTAATCCAAGTCTAATACGTACCAATTACACTATCTACTTATCTTGTACTGGAGGAGACGAACGATTGCTACGCGAATTAGCTGATACCCGAAGAGGGGTTGATTTTGTTTTCAGCCTGCACAATCGATTTTTTTCTTTCTCGACGTCTTTCATTGTTTTATTCTTTTTCTCTTTCATATACCCCACTCGTACAAAGCGGTGCCAATTTAGCATCGTGCTTTTGAACAATAAGCCCTCGGCTCATGCGAAGCTTGAAAACGGATCATCAGGAGTAGGAGGAGTTGTGGAGAGACTTGGGCAATCGGGAGGCAGGCCGTGGGGAAGGCAGTTTCAGGCAAGCCATCACATTACGGACCCAGTTATCACCATCAATGGAAGCAATGGCGTTGGGAGTTTGTCCCTCGGCTACTGCAGGTGACTGCATAATGCCCACCTCGCGCTGCATGCAGGGGAAGTGAAGGATTCAGGTGGTGGCGTAACCAACGGCACATCTCTTAACTGTGTTGGCGGCGGGGGCCTGTGCAAGCGAGCAGCGAGTTGCAGCATTGAGGCAGACTACAGTGTGCAACCTTTGATAGAAAAATTTCATGGATTTGCCCTTGAGATATTGTCTGGAGGCGTGAAGTCTTGAGTGTCTTGGTGAGAAACACGAAGGTACGAACTCTGTCAACCCATGCAGATCCCACAAACACGCGTTGTTGCTATTTTAGCATTCCATGTCAGTGGAAACGCTTCACAGCCTACCTAGTAAGTAAAGTAGAGATCTGCGCAATGTCGGTATCCGCTCGGCCACTATCTTCTCGAAAGGAGTCGAGAAAGCATAGTACGACGCACGAACGTATCCGCTATTATTTTATCTCCCCATATAGCACGCGGGTTAAGAACCGAACAAGAGAGAAGAGGGAAAGAAGAGAACAATACTGGCATGCATTGCGGCCGCCCCCCAGAACTTTCTCCACCACCGCGCTGCGTGCATGGAACTAGGCCACGATGGTTGACAGTTGGTGGGGGGGGACCCTTGCATGCGGTAAACGTGTCCCAGGACGGCGGAACCACGCCCCAAGAACCAACAAGTGAGTGTGTGCTACGCCAGCAAACTCGACCTCAGGGCTCAGTCAAGGCTTGTTGGTGGTGAGCTGCTGCCAACCTTCAGCTGGCGTGGGGGAAACCTCCCAACCCCCCTTGGCCTTTTAGGCCTTGGCCATCGCGTGGCGGGCTCGCTGGCTCGGCATCTCGGGTATCTCTGTTTTCCCTCCAGGCCCCTGGCCGCAGGATGAGGGATTGAGGATGGAGCCCGTAATCACCATCAGCAGCCAACAGCGCCAGCAGCAGGAGCACAAACGGTGTTGACGTTTGAAGCCTACGGGGCCTGCTCGAAGGCTTGCGATGCTGGGCCGGTTCGGGGGAGTCGAGAACTTGTGATGGCGCATGCTGGGGGACACACGGGGATCAACAAGCTTGCTGACTCCCTGCTGTCAGCATTTGGCTCACACGATGGGTGCCGGGGGGGAAGGGGTTTGACTTCTTTAGAAGCATTTCTTGTTCTTTGTGGG
>PXOD01001145.1:0-14367 GCA_003012165.1 Paramyrothecium roridum | reverse complement strand
GGTGGTCAGAACCAAGGTGGCAACCAAGGAAACAATGGCGGCAACCAGGGAGGAAACCAGGGCGGCAATGGTGACAACAACCAAGGTGGCAACCAGGACGGCAACGGCGATAACAACAACAACCAGGGCGGCAACCAAGGTGGCAACCAAGGAGGAAACCAAGGAGGAAACCAAGGCGGCAACCAGGGCGGCAACCAGGGCGGAAACGACGGAGGAAACGGTGCTCCCGACTTTGGACTATGCACTCCCACCATGGCTCGCGTCGGAGGACTTGGCGGTCGCCCTGCTACCGAACTCACCTTCATTCCTCAGGACCCTCTCGTTGCTCAGGGCCAGCAGGAGGCTTTGAACCCTAATATCATTACCAACCGAATTTGCGACCAGCTCACCAACGTTTGCGAGGCCAACGATGCTGCAAAGACCCTCTGCGAGGCCACCCAGGCCGAGATCGAAGCTCTTGGCACGAGGGACCAGGCTACTGCCGACACCTGGAACGCTCGACTAGGCTTTGCTAACGCCGACTCTACCGTTGCCACGCTCTAAGGTGGAATCTGTGACGAAACCAGATTTTCATCGGGAACACTCAAGTGCACATGAAATAGGAATGTTATAAGCGCTGGCTTAACATGCTTGGAAAAGGATGAAGCAGGTGTTAGATGGCTAGCTACTTTGGCGCAACATATAGCAAAGGACCTTACAAGCAGATAGCTTCGTTACGAGTCCATTATGAATGAATGAAATGATCACACCATTATGGTAACAACCTGCACATGTACCATGAAATGTGGGACGACGCATTTAAGCAAAGTGGCATTTCAGTTTACCTAGGATCACCTCACGGTAGATTTAGAAACACCATAATAAGTCGAGTGGCAATGATGCTTGGTACCAAACCACTGTCGCCAAGATCGGCATTTAGTGGGCTCAAGACCCTTCGCCATACAAAGGTCTCAAATAGCAGCCGCTAGATAGAGCTTCAAGATTCTCACCCGGCCCTTTCACCAGCAATCTGTGCAACATCTCTGAGATGTAGACGCCCAAATAGCTACGTCCCACCAATTCATGCTATAACTCCGGCAAGCAATTCGTGTCAGCAAAGTCTCCATATCCCGTCCATCTTCAGTAAAGTCCAATGGCGCCACCGCTGGGCTGCTCTAGCATCAGGCCGGAAGCGAGTCCTCGAGAATGTCCTTGAGGTCGAGGTAGAGCTTATCCTGCTTAACCAAGACTGAATATTGCAGCAGACACTCTAGGCTGGCGGCGAGTGAGTAAGGGGTCTCCCCACTAACTGCCTCAGTAAGGAATCCGCGTATGCTCTCGGCGAGTCTTTTGTCAACTCCTTGGACTTGACGGCGGATGTGAGGTGTCCAACTCAACTGGGAATCCAACGGCGGGATATTTTCACCTGCAAGAGCGAGGAGACACATCGGAGCTAACGAGATGTATTTGCAGAGCTCATAGGAACCATTTTCTGCTCCTCTGATCATGCTCACCAAATCCATTACTCTCTTGCGATCTTCAGTAATCGCAGCGTTCACCGTTTCGAGCCCATTCAACAGATCATCGACTGTGCTTTCCGGACACAAGTTTTCACAGAAGGGCCCCCAAGCTCCTGATCGCACGGGGACTCTGTCTATCTTGGCAAACATCTCCTTACGCGTTTCTATGTCCAAGTAATGACGTGGTTTGTCACAGGCATTGGTATGTTCGGGAGCTTGGTTGGCCTTGGTGAAGGCATCGAGAATATTGGCTTCCATGTCTTGCCACCGCACCAGCCCCTGTGCATCGAAGTCGATATCGGCCAAGGCTACACTGCTCTTGAGGGCAAAGTCGTGTCTCTTCTTGTTGATGGCCATTGCCTGATCGATGTACACGCTTTCAGACAGTTTCTGGGGGTCGGGAGGACATAGTAAGCTGAGGAGATTGATGGACTCATCATCATCAGGAATCTCCGAAGTGTTTTTCGTGGCCAGTTTGACCCTGTCCCAGACTGGGCCAGCGAATCGCGGACCACCGACAAGCGGAAGCCAACCGTTTTCGCGCAGTATAGACAAGTCGAGATCTTTTAGACCATTTTCGGGGTCCGACAATACTGGCACCGATCCTCGAAGCCGATTCTTGGACCACACCGCAGGCAGAAGAACGAAACTGAACGGGTAGGCAGTTCGGTTGTAAGTCGGAAGCCCCAGTGTTCGCACATCGGGGAGCTTGAGTAAGGACCATAGACTCAAGCTTCGCTTGAACCCTCCTTGAACTTCAGTCGGCTCCGGCTGGCCTGACCCAGGGAACATGTAGGGGTAAACAGTAACTCTTGTGTTGACGTTCAATCGAGGATCGATTGTTTGAAGTTCCTTGCACCACTCGCGGCATTTCTTGGTGTCCAGGCTTCCAGGCTCAATAACGAAGACGTTTTGCCGAGCCACATCCTTTTCGTAATGGATTTTCGCGAAGCGCACGGGATGGAAGTGTCGAGCAAGGCCATATCTCGCCACCATTCTGAGCATGTGTGGAAAGTAAAGGACGAAAACAGCGAGCGAGACTGTAGAAATAGGCACTTCTGCATCACATGCCTGTGGATCCTGTTCCAGGTCGAAATAAACGAGCACGGCCGCGAGGAATGTGTTGATGTCTGCCGAGCAATCCTTGGGCTGCTGGGCTATGAAGCTGGTAACGGCTCGGACGAGATCTTTGGGGAATCTGATAGCCGACAGCAGCGGCCATTGCAGCGCCCAGTGCGTGTCGTGATCTCCAGCTTTAAACTCGGCAAAGCTGGGAGCAAGTTGGTTGGGATTCGTCGCAAGTAACGGAGTTGCAGGCCGACCTTGCGCCAGAAGCTTTTGGTGTTCTGCGGAGGCTGTTTCAAAGGGCGCCAGAATGGTTGGACCGCCAAACTGAGCCACCGTCTTCGACTTATACTTGGCCAGATCACCAAGTGCTTCAATGTTCCCCGGAACTAGAAGGCCGTGATGTGGGTTGACATGGAACGGGACCACCGTTTGGCTGGGCTCAGTCCAAAATGCAAACTCCTTCGAAATATGGCCGTCTTCTGTCTTAGAGACATCTGCAGAGCGGCTTTTCATGAAGACTGGCTCCATGGTACAGGACGAGAAACCCAGGTAGAGTCCGACCGGGAGTTGAACGCCATTATTATCACGGCGAAGCTGCAGAGCTCCCAAGCCCGGCGAAGACTTATAGTCGATACTTGCAGCTCGAGATAAGAGGGCATACTTCACCCATTCTCCTTTGAGTCTTCTGATCGTGCTCCCATCCTCAGTATGTGACTCCCAGAGCTCAAGTACCGAAGGACCTAGGGTTTGGCTTTTCAAAGGATGGTTGGTCGAGACTTTGGCTTCGCCGCTACCAGGTGTCTCGTTTGTGACCATTATAGCTGCGGATGCTCGTAAGGATTATCGTGTGGCTGATGGCAAGCCCGGTCTCGGATTTGTGCAATGATTTGATTTCTTGGACTTGATGGAGGGAAACTAATTATGAGAGGCAGAACGAAAAGATGTGAGAGGAGTTATGTCTGAACGGTCGTGGTCAAACGTGCACCAGTGTGTTTAAATAGAGCGTGGGATGGTTTCCTTGTGATTCCGATGAGAATCCAGACCAATGAATCACGAGTTAGGTTGTGGTAGTGTCTCGTGCATACGGTGCTTGATGTATTGACGAGCATATGATGGATCCAAAGAGGGAAAGCAGTGAAGTTGATTAAATTTAACGAGGAGGGTGGTGAGTTGTTGTAAGAGCGAGAAGATGCTCCGATGTTTTAGCCAACTGCCTCCTACACCTGGTGCTGCACGGGAGCATGTGGGTTTCGAACCGGTCGACCACAAGTGCTGGACAAAAAGGCCCAGCTTCTGTTTGATTATCATGCGTCTTGCTATACTTCTTGATAGTACGTGTGAATGCAGTGTTGAAGGGACACCGGAGGAGTCTGGGTGTTTGCTGTAGGCCGAATACCCCGTGGCTTTTCACTGCATCATGACTGCATGGTGAAACAGGACCCGGAGCAGAATTCAGAGGTGGATGAGATCAGATCTATCGTCAATGCATTCTCTGTGGCAACCGGGATAAAACAGCAGCGCATTACATACCTTATAACTTCTTTTTCAGATGTGCGAGAGAGGAAGGACGAATGTGTCAACAGTTGGATGTCTCGTTTCGACCTAAACCGTCAGAGGAAAAACCATTAAAGGATACCGTTGTGAACGATGCCATGATCTCAATCGTCAAGAGGGCTAACCCATCGGATCCCTCCCCTGAGATCCTTCAAGGTGCCAAGCAGCCATGGTTGGAATCTAATCACGCATGCGGACGGCACGATATTCTATGTCAGTCAAGACACAGCCAAAGGTTTCCATAGAATGTCGAATCGCTGATTCATTAACGCTTTGCTCGACTAATGAGCTTTCCGTGATAATACGCTTTACATCCTGGTGGTACAGATGCTGGGCCTATGCCCATTTCCTTTGTTTTTTTTAAAAAGCCGTCTACAGAACACGCGACTCACGCCTTGATTGACTATTTCCATTCCAGTTCCTAACGAATGCAAAAGTCAATCCAGCTGCCAAGGTAGTCCAGTCTGTTGCCCTGGTCCTCCTGATTCATGTAAATCTCGGCAAATTCGTGGTAGTCGAGTCTGCCCCAGCCGCCACGGGTAGACGCTTTCGCTTCTGCCAGGCTCAGCCGTTTCCACTCCTGCAATTCTTCTGTGGTGGGCTCTGGCTCCGACGATTTGACATTGTTTTCGACGAGCTTTCCTCGAGCTTTGCTGGACAGCCCATTCGTGAGTGGGTATGATGGTCCGAAGTCATCCGTGCTTACTCCTGCGGAGTCTTGGTTTGGTCGGAACTGTGGCAATGTTACATCACGATATTCTGACTGCTCAGCGTCTGCTCTTGGTCCCTCATCCGTCTCTCCTGAAGCTCCGATCTCTGCATCCGCGACTCCATTCGTCTCTTGAGTGGCGATTGCTTCTTTCTCGGCAAGGGAATAGCCTGCCTCGGAGAGCAGCTCCTCAAGTGATTTCTCTGCTATGGGCTTTTCGAGAGCTGTCGATGACTTTGGTTCTTGTGGCCGAGGTTTCTCGTTGCTCTCTTCGTTCAGCTCCACCGCATCTACTAGATCCTTGTATTTCTCACGCTTGTGCTTCGTTTCCGCGGCTCGTATGGCCAGGTCTTCCGCAGGCTTGAAGATGGAATCAAGCAATTCGTTGAAAGCCTGCTGCGTGACTTGATACAAGATTTCGGTGCCCGCATCACGTTCAGCCTCGGGTAGCCGCCAGCCCTTCAATCTTTCGGGAATGCTCATTGAGTTCGTTGACGGGTTAGACCGGACTTCAATGCCCTCATCCTCTTCAGCCAGTCCGGGTTTGGAGCTTGGCTGGGAATGGTAATGATTCGGCACTTGATTGGCCGCCTTTGAGCTACCTGCCGCCATTTGCTCGGTTTGGTTAATGATGTTGGCCAGAATATCGCCGTCATTATCCCAGCCCTGGGGGGCAGAACCACCCTCTTCTTCGTCCAGGTAAAACTGGCGTCTCCTCCATCGCTCCAACAATTGCGCTCGTGCCATATCACGACGTTTCTTGTCCCTCTTGGGCGCCTCAAGTCTGTTTCGTGCGATGAACTCTGCGCGGAGCTCGCTATCTGTTGGTATATGACCCGGTTGCCGGCCATAGGCATGCGACTCGTCGTCTTCGTCAGCCTCATCAATGCTAGTATCCTCTGCCTCCTCGTCCTCGTCTTCTTCATCGTCTCCGTCCTGCTCAGTGTCCAGCTCAAGAGTGCGATTGCCTGATAAAATATCTGGTAATTCCTCGAGCCTTGTTGGTGGGTCCAGTAAGGTCACCCAATAAGCCTGCTCCGAATCATGCGTTCTCAGGGGAGGGATTGGATGATATATGCTGCTGTTCTCATAGGCGAAGAGGCTAGTCAAGATCTCCTCCCTGCTAGCCGTGTCCGGGCGATCATCAGTGACGACATGTTCGAAGCCATCTGCAACGTCCACGTTGCCATCGGGATGATATGTTTTCCCTTCAAAGTGCATTTGCCTGTCGGCGCCGGGTATTCCACCTTCGCGTCCGAACAGGCTACTGAGGGGTTGGCGGCTTGCGACTAGTTGCTGAGCTTCCGTGCTTGAAAGCAACTGATCTTCCAAACCCGCAAGGATATCTTTGTGCATCTGCTTGTACAACACATAATATGCACGAAACATGCGCAGAAAGTCACGTCGATCCACGTAGCCATCGGCATCAATGTCGTAACCCTCAAAGACCTTACGCAGCTTGTCCTTGCGCTTGCGGTAGGAGAGGCCGTGGAGAAACTCGGCGAACCCGATCAGGCCGTCTTTGTTGGTATCGTAAAAGGAGAACATGCGGTCATGAATAAGGTTCGGTGCCGCATGGCGGGATCCTCCGGTGGGCACGAGACAGCGTTCAAAAGTCTTGCGGTCCATGGCAACACCGAGGTCATCCGGATCCTCCCTCCACTCGGTATTTGCCATGAATGTCCATTGCTCCCAGAATGCCTCCAGCTCGGGCCGCTCGAACCCCGTGTCTCTGGACAGCTTAGCAATGGCCGGCCTGGGTAGGGTTCGTCGACATGTGTCGGGATCACCCGTATACCAAACGGGCTGCATCTGCCTCGCACCGAAGGGTGGTGCAGGAATTCTGATCTTGTAAAATATGTGAGTTTTGATATGGACTCCTTGCGCTTCGCATGTTTCGCACAAGTCGAAGTCGGCGCAGTTGGCGCAGCGGTACCTGATGCCTCGGATGGGTATAATGCCGCACGAGTTACACTGACATCCCCTATGAACGCATCCATTACGGCGGGCATTGTCCTCCGAGACGCGAAATAGTAAATTGACAATGTTGTGGCCAGTCCGCTGCGTCGAGGGGAAGCCTCCGGGGTCGTTCCACCACTCATCTACCCCGTCGTCGGCCACGGTCTCACCGTCGTTTTGTATGCCAAGCATGTTGACGTCGACATTTTCGTCACCCGCGACGCCGGAAGAGGAGCTGGAGGACGTGTCGTTCCTTCGAGGTCGGCGCCGCCGGATCGCGTTACTCCTATGCAGCCCACTGCCAGTGGGGGACTCCGGCAACGTAGCATACTGGGACTGGTAGGTGTAGTACCCGAACGATGCAGCCGCGACGACGGAGACAAGAGCCACAGCCAGCCGCGGCCGCGTCAGAGAGTCGACCGAAGCTGTCGATAACCACATTGCTAGCTCCGTATCATGTTGGGTAAGGTGAAGAGTTGTGATGACGGTTGCTTGCGAGACGAGATGACGCGGTGAGGCTTCGTTGGCTGCGAGGACGGTTTAGGCTACGTTGGCCAAAGGCGAACCTTGATCTGACACGCAGACGCAAGGCCAATGGTTGACAAAATTATGATGTTTGACGCATCAGATGCTTAAAAGTTGATGAATCGGAAAGGTGCATAATAAGGTAAGCTTGGGAGCATGCGGCCAGCGACAGGACATGGGAAGCTGATTGGCACTTCCTCTGCCTTTAGCTGGTCAGGGAGCTGGAAAGTCCACCCACTTCCAGGTCCGGTACACTGGGAGTTCTCGGCACTCTAACTGGCTGTGGGACTGCGCGCGCACTTGCAGAGTGATGTCGCCTCAATTGCGGGTACCCTTGTACCTTCCAGTACTTACAGTGGGGACCTCAAGCCATCCTCTGAACATGCTGGTCATCGATTTATCGGAAAGCTTCGAGCAACATCAACCCAGACCACCAGGTTTTCGACTCCGCCTTCAATTCACAGCTTTCAATTCACGACCGACTCAAGCAGCAATCGGCGCAACATGGCTGGTCGTGAGCCCACACCGTTCACAGGGACCCTTCCCTCATCATTCGACGAGAATGCGTACGTTTGACCCAGAGCACGGCGTCTAGGCCCCCACTCACGCGACAGCTTAGGGATTTCTACAATGAGAAGCCGATGCAAAAGGTCGTCCGCAAGCTCAAGGAGGAGCCCCTGGTTCCTCTGGGTGGGTAAATCCTTGCAGTGTCATTCCCCCAGCATTTCTGATTACATTTATAGGTGTCGGTCTGACCGTCTTTGCTTTCGTCAACGCCTACCGAGCCCTCCGCAGGGGCGACTCCAGGCAAGCCAACCGAATGTTTCGCGCCCGTGTCGCCGCCCAAGGCTTCACAGTCATCGCAATGGTCGCCGGCAGCATGTACTACAGCAAGGACCGCGAGAAGACCAAGGAGCTGCGCAAGCTCCAGGAGGCCAAGGACAACGAGGAGAAACGCCAGAGGTGGATCCGAGAGCTCGAGGTCCGCGACGAGGAGGACAAGAGGATCAAGGCTGCCCTCCAGGAGAAGGTGCAGAAGGCCAGCGCAGCAGGCGCCGGATCTGCAGCCCCGAGCGACGGCTCCGGAAGCATCCTAGGACGAATGGGACTCTGGCCCCAGGAGGAAAAAGCCAAGGAGGCCGTCGACGAGGTTCCGCTGGCTGACGAAGCGGCAACCAAGCCTAAGAAGGAGAACCCCAATAGCTCACTGGGAGTAATCGGCGAGGCCTTGGTTCCAAAGAACAAGAGGGCAGGGCGCACCGAACAGGATGCGGCAAACGATGAGCCTGAAAAGTAATCGGACTGTATTTGGTTGTGGCAGTGCATTTCCGGGAGTTTGGGTCGAGTCGGACATACTACCATTGTGTACGAGATATATTTTACTAACCTACAGGCTTTCATGCCTTTTTGTCCCGACATGTACAGTAGCATTTCTATGTAAGATAAGATAGAACAATCCCAACGCCATTCGCTAATTCGCCCAATAACCCCAAGTCAAAGAGCTCACGGTATCAAAGAGTTTGAGCCCTCAAACATTCATTCTCACTTGTGGCCCTTTAAGCCATGGAACCTCCAGTACGGTTTTGGCCTACCAGTCCTGCCATCTCCAGCAACGCCCTGTCTGCCTCAATGTCACCTGAACCCAGGTTGATCTTTCGTCGCGCCTCGGCCTCCCGCGCCTCCCAAGCCCAGCGCTCAGCCTGTGCTTTTGCTTCGGCATCGCCACCGCAACCCCAGACCTCGAGACTGTCCACTTGGAAACGATCTTGGAAGTTGAATTTTCTTGTTACGCTGTTGTGAAATGCGCCGCCTCGGGAGTGATAGTCATGGTTGAAAACACCATATTCGAAAGAATCATTGAGTAAAAGAGACACAGCCCCCAATGAGAAGACGCTATCTCTGCGGTGGGCCTGTGTAGGCTTCGGGTGAGGCGAACCAAAGGCAAGACAAGGCTGGTTTCCTGGAGGTTTCGTGAAGGTAACATAATCAGTGTTCAGAGTCGAAGCACGGAAGACATCATGAACAGGCTCCAGCTGGAAAAGGACTGATTCTGAATCTCCAAAACATTCTCTGTGCGTGTGCTTCCACGGCTCGCGGATGTACACGCCAAAAGTGAGCTGGTTCGATTTGCTGCCGTTCGGAAACCGTTTTGGAGGCAGCGTATCGGCAAATGAAGCTTCTTGTCCGCCTTCAGGAGTATCGCTGAGTCGTGTGCCTCGCACCAGTAGGATGGTAGGCGCTCTCCAATTGAATACCTTCGATTCAAAACTTCCCATTGAAAACCCAGCCTCATTGCCAGAATACAACAATCTGACTCGCTTGAAAAGGTCAGAGCCAGGAAGGAAAAGAGAGATTTGTGATAAAGCGTGTTCGCTGAGGATATCTGCTGTATCGGTAAGGATGGGTTGGGCCATGCTAAGGACATCCTCGCCCCCTTTTTCTTTCTCATGCTTAGAGAAGTCTAAGTTTTTGGAGAAGAGGAAATGTTCAAATAATCCGTTGAAGCCATCAAAGAGGTTGGGAAATAGTACAGGAATGATTGTCTTGAAGTGGTTGTACTTGATGCCCGGGGATGCTTCGGCATTCACAAAAGCTGCCAGGACGTTATCAGCAGTTGCCCGCAACTTGTCCAGTTCGTTCCCGCTGAAGCGGCTCGCATACTGTGACAGGCTTTCCTGGGGATCCAGAGGAGCAGTGAGGAGTAGGAGCATTAGCATTTTTCGAAAGTTGTCCGTGGGTATCATGGCCCCATGGGATATGGGTGCATGGCCCTGCTTCACAGCTTCCTGGACGTCCAGTAGTTCGAAAGCCGTCAAGACCAGATCATCATCCTCGTCGTCATCGTCTTCTCCGCCCTCATCTCCAGCCTCATCAATGGCGAAACCAGTAGCATGAGATGAGGGCTTTGTCTCATCTTTTGTCTCTTCTGAAGATTGACCCTGGGCCTCAGATTGTGATGCCTTTCGGTCAAATACGGCAAGACTCCTGAATAAGAGTTTTGTCCGATCCGTGGACCCCTTTGCCAAGACGCGCCGGTAGCGGTTTGTCATGATCACAATGACCATTACCATGCGAGAGAGCTCGAGTACTACGGGGGCGTCGCTCAGGAAAGGAAAGGCACCGATATAGGATACCATCTGGAATAAAACAGGCGAGGCTCCAATAACATCGGGAATCTCTAAGAATCTGGCGAGTGTGTCTTCTTTAAGGTATCGTACGGATCCTTGTTGGTCAGCCAAACCTTTGAAGACATCTTGAAACGAGTAAAACTCGACTGGGGTGAAGCATTTGTTCTTGAATCTGTGTGCCTGCAATGAACAGTCAGGAAAGTTGAGGACAAAGCAGGGCAGGGAGCTGGGCTTACAAGCTCATCAGTGAGCTCTTCGTGAGAGCGTCGCCGGGACTGCTCGTCTGACAAACCCTGGCCCATCTTTACGGCAGAGGTTAAATCAAGCCATTCGACGTTTCGCAGGCTCGTTTAACTCTGGAGTACGTTCAAAATTTAAGACAATTGTTGAGGCAGGATAATCCAGACAAAGGCGAGGCTCGGCTTACATGAACGTTGTCGCTAGCAGATACCCTGCGCCAGTGTATGTAGCGAGTACGTAATGCAGGCAGTCGCTTGAGGCCAGCGTTACGTCACGCATACGCACAAGGTTCGGATGTACCTTACCAAGCTTACCTCCAATATAGGTAGCTTCGATCGGAAGCATGATCGGCCCGGGTTCAACTTCACCTCATCACAGTCCCCATCACTTATCATCACGAGCGCAGGTGCCCAGCGACCATCACTGCCGAAAGACCTGAGATGCCAATGTCACAATTAGACACTTTTTCTTTGCCTCGTATATCTAACACAATGACGCTCTTCTCTCACACGTATGGTCCAGCCGAAGGGAGACCATACGCCTGCGCCTCATGCGGAACCGCACTGTTACTTAGCTGTATATTGCACAATCACTGCTACTAGGCCTAGTTTCCTTGTCCGTTCCCGCCTTCGACTTGGCCCTGGCCTTGACCCTGGTTCTGGCCTTGGCCTTCGTTCTGGCCCTGACCTTGGCGCTGACCCTCTTGCTGGGTGCCGCACCAGGGACGCACGCCGCCACGGAAGTCAGTGCAAGCCCAAGTCTCCTGGTTCTGCTCGAACAGCTTGCCAGCCTCGGGAAGAGGGAAGTCGTAGCTGGCAATGTAATCCCTGATGGGAGTACCGGCAGCAGGAACAGGATAACGAGTCTTGAACCACTCGGGGACCTTGCTCGGGAAGTTACCCGTGATCAGCTCCTCTACCTTCTTAGGAACGCCCGTGTTCTTGCCGTAGATAAGGTTGGCGACGTTCTGGTGGCACGTTAGCTCTTGTCTCTACACCATGAACTAAATAGACCTACAGCATAAGTGATGTAAAGAGCCTCGATCTTGTCGTAAACCAGGCACGAGGCTGGGTCCGAAGGGTTAAAGTCGCAAGACTGCTTCTTGAGGACTGAGAGCCAGGCTGCAGTTTGGAACGCATACTTTACTCGTGTTAGCGCTTAGATCGGCACAAAGGGAAGACGAGGACATACGTCCAAGTAGCACTGGGCTACGTGGAGCTGGGCCTGCAGGCTCCAGACGTTGGTGGCTTCGAGCTGGGCCTTGAGGTCGTCCAAGATCTTGGTCCAAAGCATGATGGCACGCAAGTTGAGCTAACCTGGTCAGCAAAAACAACAAGTCGGCAAGAACCATAGCATATACGTACAACAAGGGGACCGCCCTGCTCGTGCTTAGGGACAAACACGCGGGTTCCTGCCTCAGAGGTGATCTCCTCGGTGGGCTGGATCAGGTTGTAGGCGAGCCACTCCAGACTACGGAACGCAACGCAGGCAACATCGTCGTTGATGGGCTGGCTGAACTCGTTCCAGAAGGTCATGCCCATGCCCTGCTTGGGGGAGGAGTCACATTCCTCCTTGTTATGGTGCTTCTTGGGACCGTGGTGGTCAAAACGACCGTGGCCATGGTGCTCGTAGGCAGTATTCGGGCCTCGATGTCTCTGGGGTTCACCACGGGCGGCGATGGTGTCATATGACATAGCTGCAATGGCTAGACCAAGAGAGGTCTGCCAGAGAAACACATGCGAGAGCTTCATGTTGACAAGCTGGTCTCCAGAACGAATGATGGAAGAATTTCAACTAGCACGAAGGACTGACCACCACAGTCGGGGACTTTCCCTCTCATCTTATAGCCCTCCCTCCATCGGCGAACAAGCTTTAGGACGCGCCTTGCCGCATAATGTTGGTCTACAACGACACCAATGAGAGCACCAAACGCGCGCTCCCCAGTGTTGCTTTTACTTTTGTACGCACACATGTTATTCTCAGAACTCCGGACCACACGCTACGTCTCGTCTCTTCTTCGTGGAGCGCGGTATCTTATAACTCGACATTGTTGAGATGCATAATGTTCGTACACATGTGCGGTCAACAACAACTCTAATTTTGCAAGCCGAGCTATCCAGAGCAGTCACAGCCTAGATGAAGCTTATAAGTTGAGGGCCGGGGAGTGATCGCGCACTTTAAGTTGCCTTGTGCTGCCAGATATGACGTCGACGTGCGCAAGTGAACGCAGTGATTCCTAACCAAAAGCTAACACGAACTCCAAGCTTCGTGAACTTATGCGTGCTAACATACATAAATTTTGAGACGCGTCCCCGGTGTAGGCTTGTTGGGTGTGGTTGTCCGAAACACCGTCACAATTGCCTTGCTTCTTTGGCTCGAGGTGATCGGTTGAGATCTAGGCCAATGGATAAGCATCGCGACTGCAGGAAATCCACAAGATTTCACTTCATTAGATTGGAAGGTTAGCAATGAATTACCGATTCTTGGTTCTGGAACGTAATCCGAGGCCTCACCATCTGCACATCCTTGAAGTTAATGTTCCCGTAGCTTGGGCCACAGCTTTCATGCGGACATTATAAGGATCTCGTTCCGTTCCACGGCCATCTCCCGCTCTCTTGTCCATTATTCTCCTCTTCAGCATCACTGGTCTTCGCAAGGAGCACATCTTTTGCCAAAATGCGTCTCACTCTGGTTCTGGGTGCCCTAGGCCTCGCCTCCCAGGCACTGGCTGCCCCATCTCCAAATCCCGATGCTATCCCCGAGCCCTTTGCAGAGCCCGAGTCTCTTCCTCAGCGATCTCAACTGGGTACTCGTTACGAAGAAGGTCCTCTAATCCCGGGCAACACGTACCTCAAGCAGACCCCCGAGTATATCCTGAAGGAACTCGTCGGTAACATCGTCTGCGGCCAGTCGCAGATCAAGGAGATCTCACCTCATTGTTCTCGTGCTTTTGACAAGTCAATTGTAAGGTGCACAATCCCCTTTTCTTGTATATTCGCTGACTATTATGAAGGAAGTTTGGAAGAAGCTTGAGAAGCAAGTCAAGCAATGGCATAAGCTTACCGAGAGCAATTACGTTGAGGTAAGCGTTCATGAGTTTATGTATGAAGTCTCAGGCTAACACTGTTCAGGCCATTGCCGTCCTCCGGGAGGCCCTTTATCACTTGAAGCACCATGACATTGATCGCAACCCTAAGCTGAGGAAGCTCGTGTACAACCTTCTCATTAACAACTTGGTACGTCTCTGCCCGCGTTTGTCCGTTTCTTTTCCAACGGTCACTAATCCCAAACAGTTCCTTATTGGCTTTTTGAACGAGGCCCATGGTGCTTCAGACATTCCGTCTTACTTGATTGACAGGCCCGGTGACCTGGCCGGAGCTCTGATTCATTTTGTTGGTATTGACGTCACCAAGTCCCTCGAGGTCAGGTAAATAGACGCAGAGTGTACGATGTGTGAGTGTACGACGGGTGAGCCTACATGACTGTGCATGGCAGGCTCTTGATCATTTGATTTGACAAGGTTCGGTTCACATAGGTTGTGTAACTTGGAAACCTGTCTGGCTTTCCCTAGCTATCATTGGTCATGAAGGGAAAAAGAAAAGAAAAGAAAAGAAAAGAACTATCTATCATTTTAATTCACCAGAACCTATAAACAAGTCCAGGCTGCCGAACCTCATTGGCTTTT
>PXOD01001143.1:0-21818 GCA_003012165.1 Paramyrothecium roridum | reverse complement strand
GCCGCCTTTTGTGTTTCTGTAGTCAACACTCCAGTTCAGCCGGTTGAGCTACATTGCAATTTCGTGTCGATAATGAGCCCAATACCCCCGAGTCTCCTTGAATATGCATGCGGTATTGGAAACGCCTGAGCTTCTTGAGCAAATATTGCTGCACAGCGATATGAAGACTCTTTTGTCCACTCAGCGAGTGTGCCTTACATGGCGCAATCTTGTATGCCGCTCTCCATCAATTCAGAAGAAGTTATTTTTTCTTCCCAATTTTGACACGGAAATAATGACGATCAATCCATTGCTACGCGAGATGTTCCCGCAATGGTTCGAGAATAGGATATTGTCGGGGCCCAAAGATTTCGCGTCCTTGCCTCTGGCTCAAGATGAACACAGCGCCATCTTCGTATGTAAAACAGCAAGCTGGAGACGTATGCTGCCGCGGCAGCCACCAGTACAATCGTTCATATGCTCTACATCCTTTTCCGAAAGAGAAGGTTCCACAATGCAATTTTCTTGTATCTCTCAAGAAAACGAGAATCAGATCTTTGATAAGGATATGGCCTCGATATCAGAAAACCCTTACATTCGGATGGAAACGCTCTACCGGCTCATAATTGATGGTTGCGGTGACACACATACGTGGCTTTTTGTCTGGAATGGTCCAAACTGGGGAAGCAAGAACCGATCCTGGCACTATTACCGAAACCTCGACAGGAAGACGCGACTGGCTGTGAAGTCTGCGCTCAACAAAGACGGCATGGTAATATTGCAATCCAGAACTATGCAGTACTCAGGGAAAGCACCCTGGTTATTCGCTCCCAAATACAGATTAATAGGAGGAAATTGCAAGCCAAAGGAATCGATATTGACAGTAGAGGAAGTTTCAGATGGAAACTATTAATAATAGTCGAGGAATAATAAGCCAAAGAAATCCGAATCCGAATGACTTAGAACGTAAATCCAGTAGATGATAGAATGAAGTTGTTTGAAAAAAATTAATCCAAACTATCAGCAACTTAGGTCTGATTAAGGACCGAAGAAAACATAACTTTCTGACGACTGGGAGCATCATGAGGAATATTCCCAGGGTGATCTACTCTCCGAAATCTGTCTTTATCTGAATACAGAAGCTCCAATACTCGCCAAGGTAGTACAGTGATGCTTGCGGCGTATCATAATTTTATCCTGTTAGCTTTGTGACACACAAATTCGTAGCAACAGTAGCTAGATTTTGTACCCGTAGGTCCTTTATTTTCTGTCGATACACGAGATGACTGATACATGGGTCCTTATTTCGACTCAGCCAATCCTCTCATTTCCCATCTTAATCAATGGTTGTTCTTCTCGAATGAAATGTTGACCCAAGCGGCATACTGTGTTCACTTCCTCGTTGAGATTTCTGCGCAATGGCTTAGAACTCAGCAAATGCATGCCTGTCACAAGACAGGATCTCACCTTTAGCAGTTGACAGTAAAGCCAAGGCCAGTGCCATCAGCACATGCAATGCCCTTTCTCTTTCCATTCTTGCATGGCTGGTAGTATGTTCCGTCTCTCACACAAGGTGAGCAGAATCCGTCGACAGTACAGTATGGCGCTTCCTGTCTTGGGATCTCAACACTGGGCGCAGCCGCAGCGAGGGAGAGGAAGCCAAGGGCAACGAAAATGAACTTCATGATGAATGCTGTGTTTGAAAAGGATTTGAGTTGGATAGCTGAACTGTTCAAATTCCTGACGATGAGTCGCACGTTTTATACCCGTGAAGAGTCAGATGATTGACTCGACCTTTCACATGGCCGACGATGCGCTGCGACGATCCGTGAGGGGCATCTACGACAACGAGAAACAAGGTTACATCTCAATTCAGTTGTGGCAAGCCATACCAACTCCATGATCCTTGTGGTGGTGTTTGTGGAATTTGCGAACATCTCGAGCACAACTAGTGGTGGAAAATCTCGCGCTTGCAAGGACCATCGGGAGCGAGATGCAAAGAACCACATTTACTCGGCTACCTCGTATTTACTAGCCTTTCGAAAGATGAACTCGCTTGAAAAGAGAACGAAACCAGGGTTTTCCCGTTGGAGTATAGACGCAGGTTCCATCTGCCAAGTATAGACTAGAGCGGGGAAGGGCTGAACTGCCGAATGACGTGGAGTGATCAACTAATGCCAACGCCAACCATGGACGTCCACCTGCGGAAACAGGAATCGTGGCATGTGGCTACCGTGGCCAGCGGACCATGCGTCGATATCTGCGCCATTTTGGATATCCCTTTTCGATCTTCTGCCGCAGAGGGCGGCGCCATACCAGGGGTTCCGTCAAAACTCTTCAAAACTGGCTTATCAACTCGGTTCTGGAAATGATTGGTGGTTCGTGCTGATCGAGTGGGTTGAGGGGAATGGCTGGAGCTTCCGAATATTCCGGCATCGCATATTCTTTCGGGGCAGCTTTAGAACTTTCTACGTAGATTATTAGTTCATTAAACTATTTGATTGTTCTGCGACTCTGTGCTTTTCTTAGACTGAAAAGGCTCGAGACGAAATCATGATTGCTTCAAACGAAGTGGCAGCACTACATGAACAACCTTTGTGTCTTGTTGCCCGCCATCTGCAGAATGCTAGATATGATCACGAAACTGCATATCAAAGACTTGAGTTCAGTAGCCGGATATTTTTCCGATGTAGGGTCACAATGACGGAATGGGCTTCTGTCATTCATTTATCAGTGCAGCGGCTGAATGCAAGGTCCTGCATTGGTCCCTGGCAGCGTTACTTTGCGCACTGGCGAGCCTGAAGAACCACCCCGTTAGTTGAACGGCTAAAACGGCTTCGCTTGGCGAGGTGACTATTCTCCTCCTATGAGAAGACCGCTTCTTGTTTCGCTTGACGGTCCTGTTCTAGCCATCCATGGCACGCTCCTTATCCTCTACTCAATTTTAGCACTACTAAGAGCACGAATTCGACCGACTATCAAACTAACGCGCTGGAAGCTTAGTATTGCTATCTATGTAATCGTTCCAATAATTACTGTAATGTCTAGCAAATGCTGCGTCTCAGTACCCACCATTTTCACGATTCATTGCAGTTTCGGGCAGGTTTTCCTAGCATAGGCTTGGACACTGCAACCCAGGATAAAGCTTCTTACCACCTGATTGCATCCTCTAGGCTGCGCTATGTTACCGCTCAATGTGAACGTTGCCTCAAGCCAGGTTTGCCCTGCTATTGAGTTCAGCGTTGTCTGTGCTTCCCTCTTCCCTTGGAAATGGGGTCGTACATGATGGCACCCCGAAAGGGGCTGCCACTCGACCGGGACAGGTTTGTCACAGATCTTTCGTGCCTGAGCTAAGACATGCGTGTAATTCCTTCCATTGACAGACACGAAAGATCTCTTCTTCGATAAGTATCAAGTCAGATTCATATAGGACGTCATATGTTTCAATTGAAGCACCCTTGATAGAGTATCTGATGCATCTGCATGCCCCGATCAGGCTTGTTCATGAGGAGCTCATGAGGCACGCGATGACTCTTGCAAAAGATAATCAGCTCAGAGAGGCGGTAGAGATGGTGATAGAAGCGACTCGGGGTTTTCAAATTTGGAATATATGCCGAAACATGTCTTCATAGTGGACGCTTATAGTATATTTCGGCAAATACTATTACTATCAGGAATAGGATTTATATAGTCAATTCAGATAATTCTTTGGACTTGATCTTGAGACCACTGGCCTTTAATAACGTTATAGTAGTATATAATACTGCTTTATGTTTAAATTGGTAATTTATGGTAGTTATCAATTGAAGGAGTCATAATTTGCCATGGGCCCTGAAGTTCTTGTTTCTGTATTCAAGAGCGGTACGATTCTACCAATTAATAAACCTGCATTCACAACGTCATTCATTCTATGTTTCATCTACTGTCCGACTCGTAAATACTTTCTCAAGGTCACGTGAATATTGTTTGCCTGCCGGCGGGTTTGGAAATGCCATCAAATAGAGCCAGCTTAGCATCTCGGCAACGAGCGGTTTAGTAGCCCATCCCGCGACTAGCCTCGCCGGTCCGACCAAACCTGTCGGCTTTGAAGAAGGATGCCGATACCGGACCCAGACGGCTACAATTGCTTGGATATAAAGCAATGATGCTTGGGAATTATGAAAGTAAGCCGTTATTTGAAGTTGATTGATTTCCAATAAACCCATTCAAAGTCACGTCGCCATCATGTCAAAGTCAATCGTCAACACAAACCCGTACCCCTTCCAGTTCGATGCATCAAAGGATGCCGTCACTGTGCAGAAGAACGGAAAAGGTGTCGTTGTGAACTTTTCTAATTGTCGTGGTACTAAGCCATCCATGCAAGCCTGTCGGCTCCGTGGCATGGTTGAGGAAGCTCATAATGATCCTTCCAAAATCGTTGCTACCGTTTGCAGCTATGACGCACTCAGTTCGCGTCTGTGTGAGGAAGCTGGCTTTCCCGTCATTTTCTTGGCTGGCTATCCCATGGCATCTGCACTTTCGCTTCCTGATACGGGTTATATTGCCTTTCAAGAGGTGGCCGCCAAGATCCAGGAAGTAGTCAGACAAACGACTGTCCCTGTTATCGTAGATGGAGATACGGGTTATGGCAGCCCCATGAATGTCCGCAGAACGGTGCAAGGGTAAGTGCACATCCACACATAAATATGTCTTCTTCCTAACAATAACAGATTTGCCAAGGCTGGTGCGGCGGGCATCATGATTGAAGATCAGACTTGGCCCAAGAGTATGTGCAAACCCCCTCTCAATCACCACTAAGCGGATTAAGCTTACCTTAAACTAGGATGCGGCCATACGGCGGGAAAGAGCGTTGTGTCCCGAGGAGAAGCATATGCAAGATGGCAGGCAGCAGTAGATGCTCGTAATGAAGGGCAAGATATCTGGATTTTAGCCCGGACGGATAGCCTCATTCACGGATACGACGAGGCCCTCGCCAGAGCTAAGAAGGCCATTGAAATTGGCGTGGACGCAATATTTGTTGAAGCACTTCCAGACCGCGAGCACATGACTAGGTTGAGGAGTGACCTGAATTTTCCTGTCATGTCCAATATCATTGAGGGCGGTAAGACGGAGAACCTATCAGCGAAGGATCTTGCTGGGTTAGGATACTTCATGGTCGCATATCCTTGGACACTTGTTGCGGCGAAGCTGAAAAGTATAAGGGAAACACTGGAGGCAATCAAAGGCTCCCTACTGGTCGGAAAACCCCCAGTAGTGTTGTCCTATGCAGAGGTGTGTGATGGTGTCGGATTCAACGAGTATTACGAGCTCGAGGAGAGGTATCAATACGAAGGAAGACTGAACGGAACAAACGGGTTTCAGTGGGAAAACTAAACATGCGGATGGATCCTTGCAGACGGTAGATTGAAGCGTGTAAATGCCACTGGGTAGAGTAACAAGAACTTGGGAGAATAATTGAATAATTCTAGCGAATCGGGCGTTACCAATGCCAGCTAAGGGCGTGTCCATGTCTAGAAGAAAAGCGCGTGCCAATCGCTCTTGGTGCTTGGTTCGAAGCTCTGAACACCTCTTCGAGCAAGAGTGAAAATTCTTGGTGAAGTGATGTATTACGGGAACTATCACCAGTGCCGCTAACGGTAAGAGGTGGCTACCCTCTGTTGGTCAGATCACTACACCTCGTGGAACAACCCAGACGAGGACTAAGCCTAGAACGACAGATTGTCTACCCTGCCATTATTCGATTGTAATCCTGGACACAATAAAACGTTATTGAAGAACATCTGGCCTCAGCCAATCGAAAGTGTCTAAGAGCTCAAAACTAAACTCTGGTTGATCCAGGAAATCCCAATGTGCAGGCTCACGTATCATCATGCCCCTGTTGCCGAACGTCCCATTTAGGTGATGGTCCAGAACCCGTTGAATCACCTTCTTACACGACACGCAAAGTTCCCAGTTGGATGCTGATCTGGGAACCCAGTCAAGAAAGCCGACGAGGAGACTAAGCTGCTGCACTATGTTGGACCGGCTCAGCTGCGAATCTTTCTGGTGAACACCGCTAAAGGTTGGGTGCAGTAGCTCTTGGCAGAGAATGCCACTGCCGGGTGCCGCGTAGGTCATGGTCTACGTTTGAGATGAGAAACCGGACCGAAAGAGCAGAGCGAGTATTTGGGAACGACTTACCAGCCATTCAAAATTGCGCCGCATATGTTCGTCTGCGAACCGGTCTTTGTGAAGCCAATATTTAAGTGTCACGACGACGAGTTCATAGCTCACGACGAGGAGGTCGCCCTCATCTGTAAAGTCATGTTTAAGAAGCAGCTTGTTCACAAAGAACAAGTTTTGTAGGTGCTCTAGACGTAGCAGTAACTTGAAATACAAGTCTTTCGTGGTCACCTCGGGCGATGTCAAGTCCTCGGCTTGATAGTTCAAACACGCAGGAAATTCTGAAAGAAGCCCTTGTTGTCGAGATTTGATATCACTGTGAGGCGTGTTAAAATCACAAGGCGGGGCGGAACACTGGGAATACGCACGAGAGTTGATCCAACGTCACGGCAATATTCCTACCCAGCGCTATTTCGTGGATCTCATCGCGGATGCATGCCACCATGAAACGAGCTCGGAGAATAGTGGTGGGGGAGATAACGCCTGCAGTACCCCAGCCATTTCTATCCAAAGATTGGACGACCCGGGCCAAGGTTGCAGGATCTGCCATGAGATGCTCGTCAGGAATGTCCAACGGCATCGGCGTGCAGCAAAATCGGTGACCGATAAGCGGAGGTCTTCCGGTAAAGACCATGCCCAGCTTGTCGCTGCAGAAGACCTGGGCAAAGATGCGACGCCTGTACTCGGAACAAAAGGAAGGAGTGTATGAAGGGCCATTTTCTAAGACGTGTAGGCCCAAGAACGTCATCATGGTGACAGAGACACCGTGCGCGCTCATGCTGGGAAGTGCTTTGTGAAGGGTTAATGCCAGTGGCTTGGGGAAATGTAGGGCTGGACTTGTATTTTACTTACTGGCATCACCTGAAACGATTGAGTCGAGAGTCCCCTTTCTGCGATTGATGTCCAGCAGAAGGACGTTACCTTCTGTCAGAAAGCGGGATACTTCCACGCAGTAGCCGATGCAGTCCCGCGCCACATCGAGAGAAGGGCTGCCTCGGGCCCAGGTGAGGTTGCAGGGGCCCATGGCATCAGAGATCTGCGCCAGGTTCGCCCATAGTAGCCCAAGCGATTCCCACCGCAGGTTAGCACCACAGAATTGGCCAAGCCATTCGGCAGCGTCTTCTTGGAGAGTGCTTAGCTTACGCGCAGTATTGTTGCAGAGCACAGTGGCCATTGCTTCCAGGCCCTCCTCGCCGCGGTTGAGGAGCTGCTGGAAGGTCTGCTGGATCGATTGCACAATCAAGTCCACGGCAACGTGATTCCAGTTGTATTCTGTCACTCCATAATCATCAAAACGGACCTGCTCGTTGGCCTGGCCCGGCAGGCAGCGCAGCACAGACAGACATGACTCCTGGATGGGGCGCGGTAGGTCCGCAAATACTATCTTCTGAGGCTCCTGTCTGGCCGTTTCAATGTCGTCTGCAATGGACACACCGAGCAAGGAGAGGCTGTTTTGGGTTTCAAAGACGGTGCTGTATGGCGTCAAGCCGACAAACCCGGACGAGCCGGCATGAGAGGCAATTGGGGTCGGGTGCACCTGAGCCGGAGATACGGGAGAACGCTCCTCCAAGTCTGAGAGAAGGCCTATGCGTATGCTTGCCGACGGCGGTTCCTGATGCCGGGCGGCCGGCGGAGGCTCCGACAGAGGTTCCGGTTCAGGGTAAACGCACCGGCCGCTCTGTTTCCGCCTCTGGCAACGGGCGCACACAGGCCTGGTGTGGTCGCAGGCAACTTTGCGCAACCGGCAGGGGTTGCAAGCCACAAGACGACCGTTGCGACGGCGGATCAAGCGAGCTTCCGCGTTGTTCATATTCCATGGCGGTTATCAAGACTACCTATGGGAGGCGTCGAGGTAGCTGTTATGACCTACAGAAGGGTTGGACACATTCTCGGCTAGTCACGTGCTCAACAAACCGCTGTTTTAATCCGCTGCATTTGCATGGGGCAGTAGTAGTTCCGCTCAACGCTATATCGTAGGGCCTACGGGAGCAAGCAATTAAACAAGTAAAAAAGTATTGATAAACTAGAAATAAAAGATTAAATGAACATTCCACTATCAATTCCACTTTCAAGATTTTTGAATTCTTTTTCAAGGAAATTTTTACATATAGATCTAAAAGAACTATTTATTATGATGAATAATTTTAATATTCAAGAATCAAATGCGTCACATTCTATTATTATGCGAAATTAACGTCGGATCAACTGTAACTGTTATCAGTTTAAATAAACAATCGACTTGTTGATGGCTTAACTCACCACCTCAGAACTAATCAAATGTCAGCAGTCTAACTTGTCCCATCGCAGCTCGCTTGACATTTACACAACCAGGGCGAACTTGTCCCGGACCACAAATAGGTTCGAGCCTCTACCGCAGACTCAACATCATTTCGATCCCGACGGCTCAGGCCCGGAAACGAAGTAGGGCGATTAATCCAGTGGATGGTAAGCGAGCAAAATAGTTTTGAAACTCCAGCCCATTCCCAGGAGGATTGTCATGGGTCCGTATGGGGAAGGCAAAAGTGCCATTAGTTTTAAGCCGCCCAGTTTCTTTCTCTTGTTAGCCGGTCCCTTGTTTCATCCCTTGATACAAGATGCACGCGATCCTTCGTGGCGACGCGCGACCTAATTGGTTGGTGTGGTTAGAAACCAGTACAGCCTCACCCCCATTGGGCGAGAATTGTCGGAGCCTTGCCATTGGGGTCGACACCCATTTTACAGCCCGTCCCGGCTGCGTCCCGGCTGCGTCTCATGTGTGAAGGGATTCAAATGCTCGCGTAAAAAGTTGTGTGCGAGCGGCGACAGGACGTGCAGAGATTCCAAGATATTTATGCACGCTATGGGCCCATCTCGTATCTTGGACTCGATTCTCCATAGTCATTCAGAATGCCCACCATTAATTGGCCCAAACCACGAAAGGCCCATAACCAGAGAAGACGGATTACCACAGCTGATCAACACCCCAGCTCGGTAGCGGCTAGCAACAATACCGCCATCAACTACGCACAAACTACACCAAGGCCAAGCGTTTTGCAGCGAGCAAGTTCATTCTTCCAGCAATGGAAGACCTAAAGCGGTTGGGGGACGAGGCTATGAGCATAACCGTAAGTTTGCGTCACCATGACCAAATGCCTATGCTTACACGGATATCTGGGGATAGAGCCTGGAAACGCCTCCGAGTGTGGGCAAGCGAACACGAAAACCGGTTTTCAGGTATCTAGATTCCGACATTGAACACATTGGCAAGGACGACCTCGGTCGTGAGTTTGTGAATCCGTATGACGATCGATGTATCGATGCTGTGACCGGAAAGTTTGTTCCTCTAGAAGTCCAATGCACAGACGACGTCCTCAAGGGATCTGGCGGAAGTACATGGGCGCGGAAGTCGATGAAAAACGTCGGCCCATGGACCCTCAGGCTTGCCAACTGGACGATCTCCGCGTGGCCGAAGGAAAAGAGACCGAGGGACGTACTCCGGTCTCCAAGGATAATTGGTAGTTTATTGTGGAGAACAGCAGCCTCATTTCTTCCTCTGATGTACTTGGTAAAGAGATCATCGAAACCCTAGTCATTTTGTACTAATTATGTCTCTAGGCAATATTCTTCCTATTTTTTACCGGAGAAACAGCAAATGGCGGTAGATATAATGCCGTCCCATATCGTTATTACGGGCGTCCGAAGAAAAGCAGAAATATTAAGGATGATCGCTCTGCCGAGGGGTACACGTCAGCTCTATCGAATACATGCACCAAGGGCTCTCGAATTCGTCGGAAGGCCATCGCCAACACGGATTCCGAGATAGCAATGCAGCCTCAGCATGCTTCTGCTGGACAGGAGAGACTCGAGAGGACGCTGTTGCCTCGGAAGCTGTGCTTCCTCAGCCAGCCGCCCACCGTGGAGATTGACGGCGAGACAGGCGAACAGTACCTCAACTATCGTGCAACAAGTATTGAAAAGGTATTTGTACTATCACATCAGTTTCTCAGTTATCGCAGCGCTAGACTAACAGTGTTAAGTGGATGATTGAAAACAAGCAACATTGTCCTGAGTATCTATTCGCAGCTTTTGCAGGTAAACATTTCGGTGATGACCTCGCTGGAATGCGACCGAGAGAGGCCCAGCGCCTACATGAGCTTGCTCGGTGTGCGACCCAAGCAGCGGGCTTAGATTGCTATTGGATCTGTCTCAACTGCATGGCTGACCGGGACGATGAAGGGCCATCAAGAGAGGCTCTAGATGTAAGTGCCTCCATATTCATCATTCAAACACAATCTTTAATGCTTCAACATCTAGGTCTGGAGGATCAGTGATGTGATAAGAGGTTCTAGGGAATTGAATGTCTTGCTCAGAGCTCCTCGAACTGGTGAGACAGTGGAGGATCCATTAGGAGAGTGGGCAGAGTCAATCTGGACATTCCCAGAATTGCTTCTTAGTCCCGGTACTCAAATCACTGCTTTCTATTTCAGTAATGAAAAAGCATCGCAATGGGAGCGCCACGTTATACCGAAGAACCAATTTGCTGCCAGGTGCCTCTCCACCAACGATGATCGCTACCAAGTTCGCAGACTTCTCGACCATTATCTTGGCAATCTGAACTTGAGCGACTTGGAGCTCACTACAGTGGCCCTCCAATGTTTCAGTTCGAGAAGGAACAATTCTCGGTTTCTTTCTGGAGACTTCTCGTATGCCTTGATGGGCTTATTGGGTAGGAGGCCCCATATCTCACCCAGTGACTCCGCCTTTCTGGCTTTTGCTCGGTAAGGAAATCTTCTAACCCACATATGGACACTGCTGATTCTACTCTCACCCAGCCTTTCAATGGAAAACTATAACGACCAGCTCTTTGAGAGATTCGTCTGCCTGCTACCTGAGGAAAAAGATCAACCATGGTACAATATGCAAGACGCTTACGGTGCCCGGTTATGGGATATCGAGCCGAGCGTGCAGGTGGCGGGGATTGGCGAGTATAGAGCAAATCAGAACGATGTTGACGACGCAATGTTTGAGCAAGAATTCTTCCACTCGCCAGCATCTAAAGAGCTCACGGACACTTCCAGCTACACAGAGGTCAGTATGGTTGATGATGCCAAGGCGGAAGCTTCTGGAGAGATTATTGTCTCTGGCCATTCGGAACTCAGAAACGATGATGTTGTGATTCTGGACGGCTGCTTTGCCGCGACCGTACATTGGGACTCATTTCGCCGCCTTCGACATTCCCGCAGACCAACTGCCAGGCGGCTCATAGCCGAATGGATGGTTCGCCTGAACTGTATAGCCTTCAAACTAGGTTTATACTTGGCTGTTGTTGTCGAATTGAATAGAGTGTCCGAGGTCTCTGAGATCAACCCCGAGACTGGAGAGAAAACAACGCACCGAAAAGTCGTTGGTCCGTCGAGCCCTCTCTGGGTTGGCTTGATGTTGCTTGCGGTGGTGGTGCTTGTCTACAGCATCAGCGTCTTTTTTGCTGCGCCATGGATCATCCGCCAGGCGTACAGTGGCAAGTTGTGGGAAGCGCAGCCTTGGTTCTTCGGCTTCGAAGGCTACATGCCTATTGAAGACATCGAGGCCAAGCTTCTTGGCTCCTACCAAGGACGTTTGAGCTGGAGCCACTATGCTTCTTCACCTCTGAGTCACCACATCGTCAAAGACGAACGATGGGTCATTCCTCGGGACCCTTGTGAACATCCCGAAACTAGGCAACTAGTTGAGAGGGCAAGGCATGCAGAGCCGGGGCAGAGTCGGGTGAGCGACACCAAAGCCATCCTTGTAGAACCGCTGCTAACGAAACCAGGTATTCACGATTGTAGATACGCACTCCATGACCGCCACTCTCTTTGAAGCCAACCGACCACCCGAGGTCCTGCTGGTCTGCGGCAGCGAGGGCGGAATGCAGCGCGCCCTCGGATGTTCGTTTGAGTGGACGACATCCACCTTTTACAAAGAAACGGTCCTCAGGCTCGAAACACGTGTGCTGGAGCGGATGGATAGGATCAGGCGCGTCCGGCTGGGCATCAGACGACGGGAGAAACCAACCACTCGCATGTCCACTTGAGGAATTTTTTTTGCAATTATTGCGACTACTCGTCTTGGCGTTATGAGTGAGGGCTCGACTGGGATTTAGTACAGGTCTAATGGCAGGATTGAGGCATATCGTTATTCGTGGTTGTTAGCGAGCGTTAGAATACATGCACAACGCTATTGTCCCTTGCAGCATTCGGATGCTAGTCTGCTTACCCTGCTTACATACCTTGTCGTTGACGGACGTGTAGTTCATTTCATTAACTCAGAAGAAGCCAAGCACGTGTCCTATCGTCATTCTCATCCACGTGCTGCTACTCTACACGTGCACGGCATCGCATTGGTAAAAACGCAACCTGGCCACTGGTCAAGGATGCGATGCCACCTTCTGCAATGAGCTGTAGCGTCTTCCCGCAGAGCGTTGCTGGGACCGCGATGGGCCGATAGCACGTTGCGGCCCGTGCTGCTGCAATTGGCTGCGCCGCTTCGGTTCCTTGGCCCCATGGCGATTTGTTATTTGTGGGCCAATCGAGCCGGATCTTCTTGGCCTTCTGGTCGACCGGGCCTGCTCTCCACCGCATCATCCGATTGCCCAGAAGCTTGCAGCTTCCTTGCAGTGCAGTTGCTGAGTCGCAATATTGAATTGTTGTGCAGCTGGGCTCGGTCAATTGCAGACCCGTTGGCCAATCCTCGAGCTGCTCTTCCCATCGACATGGAGCAACAGCATCTTCTTATAAAGATGAGCTTCTGCGCACCTTGATGGCCGGCTGGTCCTGTGTGTCCGAGTAGCTGCTCCCCAGCCAGTGAATCAAGCTCCCGTCCTCCAATCGGTTTGCTTCCCTTGTCACGATGCGTGCTGCCGCTGCAATCACCGCCGTTGGGGCTTTCGCCCAGACGGCTGTCGCTGCCTCCGTCCAGGCCAAGAACTTCATTTACGTGGTTCCCGATGGCTACGGACAGAGCTCGCAGACCATGGCCCGTGACCTGAAGAGCCTCGTCGAGACTGGCAACCCTGCCAACAGGCCCGGCAACATTGAGCCGCTGGCTGCCGATGAGCTTGTAAGTGTCATTATCATAAGAGAGGCGAGTTATATCCATTTAACCACTGACAAGCTGTAGGTCGTCGGTCTCGTCCGGACCTACGCTGCCAACAACCTCATCACTGACTCGGCTGCCTCCGGTACTGCCTTCGCTGCCGGCTACAAGTCCAACAATGGCATGATCGGCGTCATCCCCGACGGCCGCCCCGTTGGCTCCATCCTTGAGGCTGCCAAGGTTGCCGGCATGAGGACTGGTCTGGTCGTCACCAGCACCATCAACCATGCCACTCCTGCAGGTAGGGCAACGCACCGCATGCACACGACTGCAGTTTACACTAGGCGCTGACATTGCATTAGTCTATGCTGCCCACACCGACAGCCGAGGAAACCTGGACACGATTGCCGAGCACGAGGTTGGCTACGGCCACCCTCTCGGCTCCGTCGTCGACATCCTGCTCGGCGGTGGCCGCTGCTCCTTCTACCCACGCGGCCAGAACAACTCGTGTCGCTCTGACAACCTTGACCTCTGGGCCTACGCCAAGGAGCAGAACTTCACCATTGCTAAAAACCGTGACGAGTTCGACTCGCTCGACAAGGGTCTTGGCGATGCCCACCTGCCCATTCTGGGTCTTTTCAACGATGGTTAGTTATTATAGCCTCCGTCAGATTGACCTATTTACTGACAAAGACAGGCGATCTTCGTTATGAGATTGACCGTCGAGTCACTCAAGATGAGCCCTCACTCATTGAGATGACTGAGACTGCTCTCAACAGTCTCCACCGTGCCACTCACTGCAAGGACCAGGGCTTCTTCATCATGATTGAGGCCTCTCGTATTGACCACGCCGGTCACGCCAATGACCCTGCCGCCCACGCTGTCGACACCCTGATGTACAATGACCTCCTGAACTACCTCCGTGGCTGGATCGATGAGCACCCCGACACTGTCATGATGTCCGCCGCTGATCACGAGTGCGGTGGTCTGACCCTCAATGGCTTCAACCCTCTCCCCCTAAACGGCTCCAGCCACTCTGGCGAGTACCTCCAGAGCCTCTGGCGGGGCCGCCCCACCGATGCCGACCGCCGCCAGTTCCTCGTTTCTGAACTGCTGCCCCTTGCCGGCATCACCAGGGCTACCGAGGCCGAGATCAACACCCTGCTCGCCGCCTCCAACGTTGGTAGCGAGCTTGTCTCCCTCCTGTCCTCCCGAGCTGGCGTGAACTGGTCCACTGGCGGCCACACTGCTTCCGACATCACCCTCTTTGCCTACGCCGCTGAGGACAAGATCAAGGACCTCAAGGCTGACCTCGCCGGTAACCACGAGAACACTGAGCTTCCCCGCTACATTGAGGAAGTTCTCGGTCTTGACATGGATGCCGTCACCGAGGTCCTCCAAGCCGCAGCCGAGAAGGACAACGCTTGGTTAGGCAAGCGCGGCATTGATGCCCGCGATGAGCATGACCACACCCACGCTCACTAAAATTTGCCAACGGCATGCAATCGGTCTCGCGTTGAAAATGTGTAACCCGAAAGCGAGTTGGATAAGTCTTGGATAGCAGTGCTCGTAGAATAAAAAAATAATTAATAATAACACTTGTTCCAAGCAGCAAGAAAACAGTAGTATTAATCCATCGAGTAATACGTGCTTGTGAATCTAGTAATGCACCGAAACTTCCTGTTTTCATATTCGAAACAGTTATGTGAAGAACTGCCACAAAATACAACCGGCATTAACGATCGAATATGGATCGATGGCAGAATGAGGCTTCGTTGGGCTTCACCGTCTTATCTGTCCCGCTATACCGCTGGCAAGACCATCTCGATACAAGTAACGACTTTTCGGCCTGCAGTTCCTGAGCATTCCAGAATCGTGTGACTACAAAGAGTCATAAAGATTTGCTAGGAGTTTCGTCCCGGTCGAGGCCAAAAAGTTTCGACACGACAGGAAGAACTAAAAGCTTGATCTTCAATGCAGAAATCTTGATTCTGGAGGAAAACCCAATGCAGATTTATTGGCAAAGGGGCCGCGATCGTCTAACATACCCATTGCTCCGATAAAGGCCAGTGCCCTGTCTAACAAGGACTACACATCACTCAAATTACGTGCGAATGGTGAGGCTGAGGGGCGTCAGCCATGGCACCCAATCCCAACTCCGCAGACAGGTTATCTATGGCGGTGAGGCCACAGTCTCTAAAATGAACAGTTTTGGCAACCCATTTAACACCCGATGATGTCTTGCAAGGAATATTTCTCGGTAAATGCTCTTTGGGCTGGGAGGTTAGGATTAGGGGAAAAGAAAAGTGCACAGCCTCGTGTTGCCTGCCGGCACACTGTGCATCACGCTGAGCCAATCATAAAGTTGGATTCATCGGCATGAGAAATCAGAAGAATTAAATCGACTTACGCAGAATTAATAGGGAGGCTATGTTGCAGAACCTCAAATCAAAAGTCAAATGTAAGGCCCGTCTGTATTGTATGTATTGTATATATAGCGGCTGCTGCTGCAATGTTGTTCAACACATCACCAAACTGAGCAGTGTACAGTGAAGCAGAACACATAACACCCAAAATGCTTCAACATTTTACCTCAGCCGAGAAGCCTCCGATACCCATCGATCCTACATACTCCAGAATCGAAACTTTCGTAGACCAAACGCACTGCAAGCACACTTGGTATGTGGGTGGGAACTGTGCAAGACAAAAAGAAACTTCAGTCACGCAACAATGGGACGACATCGAAGACATCGGTGAGGGTTCTATCGGGCGTGTAAAAAAACAGAAATCTGGTGAAGAATTGCGGGCCGTAAAGATTATGCCCAAACGCAGCAACATAAATGATCGCCCCATCGACTACTCCAGGGAGCTCATGGCTTTCATCAAATTTTCGAGACCGGAACGTTGCTTCGTCCAATCTAAGGGATGGTACGAGTGCGACAAAAGCATCTACATCACCATGGAATATTTCCCGTTCGGCAGCCTCGAACGATATCTCAACGAGCCATTACCAGAGGATGACACGAAACAAATTGTTAGCGACGTGCTGGATGGCCTGGAGTTTCTTCATCAGGCTCAATTTCCCCACCGAGACTTGAACCCGAAGGTGAGTATCCCATAGCACGAAACAAGAGGTCAATGCTAAGTGTTAGACCATTTTTGTTGTTGAGCCGGGACCTTCTTGGTTCGTTAAAATTGGCGATTTTGGCACGTGTAAGGAAGCACACGACGAGGTCAAAAAATCACCGCTACCTTTGATTTGTGAAACAGCCCTGTTTTCTGCCCCTGAAATACTGGGGGAACTGCTGGGAAGAGGAACATATACATGCGCCATCAATATGTGGTCTTTCGGAGCCATGGCTCACAAAATGCTGACAGGCAAGGTTCCGTTCCCAGGACAACACCATTTGGGCAAATATCTAGAGGCTCCTCAGAAGTTCCCTACGGAGCTGCTGAACAGGAACAGAATCTCCAAGGATGGCATAAACTTTGTCACAAGATTGTTGTCCGTTGAGCCGACTCGTAGACCTTCTCCCTCTTCAGCAAAGCAAGATCCATGGGTCAAAGAGGCCTGCACATTTCATATTTGCCCCAAAGGATCTGTCAACCAGCTCATACTCCCAGGACAGACAACTTCGTGAGTTGATCACCTAAATCAAATCTCGCTGTTCTTGCGGCTGACTGGTTTTCAAAGCGATATGATGAATGTCTCAGACCTAGGGCTTCCCGCTACAGCACCGAATCCACCGGATTCAACGGAGCCCGCAGATGGGTTAGAAATGATCGGAACAACACAGGCTCCTCTATCATCTCCGACTTTGCTCTCGGCAGAAGTTTCTGAATCAGCTGAAGATCCTCCCTGGGACGATTATTTCATCCAAACGCCACCGAGTTCTGCACCACAGTACATTACACACCCGTCGGAGGCGCTTAACATTACTGTTGAAGGACCACAATTGATGTTCGCTGAATGTGACACACCAGCTGATTCACTCGAAAACTGGACTTTGACGCCAGCAGGACAGGCACCGCTAGACTTGGGGCTTCAGGCACAAAGTCACCAACAAGGAGAATTGCAGGAAGGAGAGATTCATAGAGGTAGAAGGTCAAGGAATCGGACTGTTGATTACAGAGACAGATCCAACTCAACAGAAAGCCAAACGCGATCACACACAAGCAGAATCAGGGTTTCCCCTCGCATCACGACAAACAGGCCACCATCTGACCAGAGAAAAGAACTACTACAAAATGGACGTTTGGTCTTACCAAATGAGGCGAATCGATTATCCAGATCAGTCAGGTTGTTCTGTAAACATTGTAAACTCGAAGTTACAGACACTGAGCCATGTTACAAGAACAACGGCAGATATGTTATGCGACGACAAAAGTGTAAAAGCGATGAATGCAAATTGAGGCTAAGGGGCAAACAGCCGGAGTACTTGAAACCTATTGATGGCCGTATACTATGTACTCGTCTTGAAATAGTCTATAAGGAATTACTCAACAAGGAATCTAGGCAAAGGAGATAGGAGTATTATTTATCACGTTAGTCTGGAGTTGAGTTTCCTAAAATAGAATGAATAAGACTCTCTTCCAATTAAAGCTAGATCAGTGGAGAATAGTTGGAGAACTAAGCACTATGTCATGTGGTGGCGGCAGTTTTAGGTGTGTCTCCTGGTTGACACCATTAGCCAGGGCGATTTGAAAGCAATGGATGTGTTTTCTGTGCTTTCAAATATAGGAGAGCTATACGAGCGTCATGCACTATGTGAATTCTCGGTATGGGACAATTTATATACATAAACCAGGATGCAGATGAATGATGCCGCCTTTTTCACTAACATACCACGAAGTCTTGACTTCGACATGGCCCTACAACATCCTTGTGATGCAAAACTTATTGATTCATTCATGTCAATTGGCGCTCGACCACTCGACCCCGGCTATATCTTTAGTGATGCATGCCCGTGCCCGCCAGAGCTGTACGGCTTCGACACAGCCCTCACTCAACTTTTGCTTGCCACAGTCTTTGGCCCAGATCACAACAAATTAATGTCTCGGCCTCGAGAATACTCTGAGCTGGCATGGGAATGAGCAATGGCAACGAAGCCAACAACCGCCATGCTCGAACAGAAGCTCTGGTTTTCTATCAAATTATACAAGATTAATGATCAATTTTCTGTTTCTAAACCCACCCATTGCCCATTTCGATATTTTCCTCTCCCCGAACCAGAAACCGATGATCCCGAGGAACATGAGACCATTGAACTCATAATGATGATTAATGTACAGTTTGTGCTTCATATTCTAGCACAGCAAGCCTCAGAGGATTTGCCCCATAACGTTGCGAGCGGAATGAACGATGACGACGTGTGGTCCAAATTAGTTTACATAACAACCAATATAGATGGCAACCTCAATTCACGAGACATCTCGAAAGGCAAGAGGTGGGAAATTTCTGTCATTAAGGACGACCAGCCTTTCCAAGATGTAGTAAATTGGGTATTCAGCGGCTCCAGAGTAGGCCAAGATTCATTAATGGGACAAGTTCTTACGCTGTTGCGGGATAATGGCATTGCCGAGAATATCGAAACTCATGAGGTGGTCAAGGCAATTACGAAAGAGGACCTCAATCTAGTGCTTTCGATCATGCTATTTTCTGCAAGACGGTATCAGAATATCCAAACTGGTCGTGGAAGTATCAGAACATACAGTTTATCTACAGTTAGTCAATGAAGGTTTCAAAAGATAAGGAGAATAAATCTTTTTATTCTTAGATATTATAACTAATAAAAATAATTTTTAAATAGCTTTAAGAACCCCTTTGATATTTTACATTATTTTAGTTATTTAGTGTTTCATTTATGATCTTATATTTCTGTTCGGCTCTTTACTTAAATGGTCCCGTAGGCTCACGATGCAGCATTAAAAGATACTCGTGTCGACCCACTGTAACAGGAAACCTCAAGCAAGTTCGAACAATGCTATACATAGCAAAAGGTTAGAAATTGATTACCCCTTAAACGCATAGATCCTGCTATACGCCCTGCTTGTCTTTTTCCTACTTCTTTTATGCCCAGTCTTCAGTAACCTTCATTGAAACTTTACTGATATTCATAAGCGAGAAGCTTTCTCAACACACAAGCTTTATAACAATCTTTACCAAATAAGTCATATTCTGGCCGCAGCGTTTGTCTAGCAAGGTTCTCCTTCTCAAATATTGGTTACATAAAATGAGCGACAGCCTTCTGTTCGGTACATTGCACTCCCACCACCCACAACTCCTCCACCTACAACGCACTGCCAACCTGGCGAACACCCAACAACGAACTTTTCCAGCACAGCAGCATACGAACCCGTTCTCATTCAGCCATAAAATCCCATGGATCCTTTTCAATCCCTTCCTGCTGAACTCCGTGTGCAGATCCTCATCGAAGTACAATCGGAGCACAGCACAAGAAATTTCATAGCAGCAACGCCCGCTGTTCTCCAATCTTATATCTCAAACAAGGTCCATATTCTTAAAAAAACGGCTCGCGGCTGACCTCGACGACTATATGGTCCAAGATGCCATGTTCCTTATTCTGGCACCTGTCAGACGTGAGCTTGCATGCTCTTGTCTCGAATCTGCCTCCCCTTCTACTTTCGATGACGATGGCGCCCTGGGAAGCCTTTTAACTGCATGGAAAGAGCACAGATTCCATAATCCGCTCTTGACTGCCCACAGCGTCCTCCTAGAGCACCTACACCAATAGTCATCTTCTATTCTACATCGGAATTATCTCACAAAGTCCACTGCCAGCTACCCTCCTCGCGAATATCTCTGCCTTCCTGATGGGCATGGATATTTGGTGTTCAAAGGGCGAAGAATTTGCAAGAGATTTGATGCGGAACTTCTTACAGCCCCCGAGCGGAAACGTCTTTTCCGTGCATTCCTACGACACGAGCTCGAGCAAACAGGCTTTCAACGCAGCAACGACTCAATGTTCCTGGAAAGTCTGCTTATGCATGAAGCGTTTCGCCAATATACATGCCGTGAGCTTCAACCCTGTGAATCGGATGCTCTTGATTGTGTTTTATCTTATTGGGAGACGCTGTTGTGCGCTCTAGCCGCACAATGTGGTGATTATCGCCTGCCGGATGTACCCCAGGGCTCCCCATCCATCTCCGACCTGCTGCCTCCCGACAGCTTCTATGTGAATCCTTCCTATTACACTCCTAACATCACATATCCAAGAACTTTTGGCTTTGGCGTTGCTATGGACTTAATTCAAACTACACTATCGAGTTCTTACGATGGCAAATCCCAATACGCATCCTTCAAAGCTTCTTTGAATGGCTTTTTCTGAGGGAACTCTGGGTTCTTGTTGCTTCGTTTCAGGCTCAACCAGCTCTCACAACAAGCCGCTCGATTAGAGGTCCCAGGCTTATACAGAAAAATTAGTCCCATGATTCCGTTGCACATGATCCGTATATATATGCAGCGCGCTTGGGCCTTCTTGGATGATGACCAGCTCTTCCCTAAAGATAGTCCAATCCCATTACTGCCGACCGTAGACGATTTCGATAAGCAATTTGAATTGGCTGCTGCATTTGGAGACTCTTTGCCGATCCTTTTCAAGCAAGAGCGCTTCGTCGGTCAGGAAGCTGGCATAAAGAAAGGGCAAGATCACAAACTAAAGGGATAAATGGGTTTTCACACGCAGTGTAAGACCGAGGAATCAACAGGTAGAGACATCAGATGGGCTATCATTCCTGAGAGCGAATATTACCACGTGTGAGTGTGTCTCAGTTTGGTACGGCGAAGGGAATAGTATGCGTCAATGATTTTCTTGATACTCGCTCCTGACCGCGGTGCTTTACAGCTGAGGAGGGCAGCTAGCTGGCCTTGGCTAAGCTTGAATTCAAACCAAAGTGAAGTTACTCAGGTAGTGGTAGAACACACATATAATAACTTGCTCACGTTGTTTTGTTCCTTCATGCCTTTTATAGTGAAAGGCCTTTTTCCAGCACCTGGGCGATTTCTTTGGCCAGAATGTGATGAAGAGGCTGACTGGGGTGAAGATTATTGATCCAGAAATACTCATTAGCAGCATATTCACAATCGTCATACTTGTCGTCCCACTCGGGCGTCCCGTTCTGGTAGGCCGAACAGTACCCCAGTGTATTCTTATAAATTGCTGTTTCCTCGAATTGAGTAGGGTCATCCATGACTTGATTGAAAAGTTTGTATGCATCGAAGAAGAATACAGTCGTGTAGGCCAAGTCATGATTGACCTTACGTGCAAGCTTGTGCAGTTTGCTGTTGTAATCAGCGACGGCAGCCTTCATAATCGGGATGCGTGTTGCGCTAGCGCTAGAGCCGGTGACGCGAGGAGATCGCTCGAGAGGCGGCACGTTGATGAAGAAGAAGTTCCGCAGTCCGGCGTCGTGCATCTGTTTCACTAGTTCGTATAGCCGGTTGATAACAGCAGTATTTGTAGTCAAATCCTGACCAAGGTAGGAATTGACGAGGTCATTAATACCAATCCAAATAGGCACCAATGATGTGCTGCTCTTGAAGAAATCCGGTGCTGCATACTTTTGGAGAAACGTGTCGTTTAGCTGGCTGGCAACGTCGGCGC
>PXOD01001140.1:0-12186 GCA_003012165.1 Paramyrothecium roridum | reverse complement strand
GGCCCGGGCGCCTTTCGCTAGAGCTCGGTGTACGGAGTGAAGACGGCCAAGCGGTTAGCAAAAAAACCCGGACTGCAGAACCACTAATCCACTGATACATTATACATTAGGCGGCAACTTTATATTTATATTACACTTCTAATTTAATGAAAGAAAATAAATAGAAAACTTTTAAAAAGAATTAAAATAAGAAATTTATCTTAAGATCTTTCTTAAATTTTTCTAATATTTTCTTATTAATATTAGAGAATAATTGTATTTTGCAGTCCGGTTTATTTTGCTAACCGCTTGACGGCTTTTGGTTTTGGAGCCCAATATGAGCTAAAGACACCAGTCGGCATTCTCCATATTTTTCGTACGCCAATCATCTAGCGTCTGCTCTCAAGCACTTCCGTAATCATCATGGTAATTTCCAGCATATGTGAATCACAGAATCATGACTTCAAATGGAAGACTCAAGAGCCGAGGCGGACAATGGGAAACAGGAATTCTAGCTGAACAGTGGCGGTGGAGACCAGGCTATTCCATTGCCGGCGATCGTCGTGCGGGCTCATGCAAGAAACCCAACTCGCTCTTCCATTGCCTTTGTTGTAAGCCCATGAAAGATTAACATGGGAAAGGATTGAGGGGACTCCCCCGCATCAATTACCCGCTCCAGCCCAAAGAGAATAATAAGCACACTCGACACTCTGGTCGGAGACGTCAGAAACACCAAAGGGCAGAAGTGGTGCGTTGCACGCCCGCCAAGGCGTCGGACCAATCTGTAACCTGCAGCTCTGACTGACTTCCAAGCTGTCCTCATTCGGCAACGGAGCTCCCAATGCCACGACACAGGGGTGTGTCCCGCACGCACCCCATGCCCAGGGCGACATTGTCAGGGAAATTTTCCGATGGACAAACGCAGAACGCCTGCCATTGGTGCCACCTTGCGCAGGGCGAGGCAAGGCAAGGCAAGGCAAGGCGAAGCACAAGGTAGGGCAAACCTGAGGTCATGGCTGCCGCAGCGTTGAAGTGGCGACAGGGTCGATGCGTCAGACAACCGCCTTACAACGGCAACAGGTCCCTGAACCACAGGACGCTGAGAGCTTGACTCTTTGTGTCAACTTTAATTCATATAACCTTGAAAATTAGGTGCTGCCTCCGAGGTTGGCTCAACAGCGCAAGTGACAAGGTGGTGAGGATCGACTGTGGTGGGGAAAGCTGCCTTACACCACTTCCCAAGCTGCGCCATATCCACCACCCTCCTTCGAGAACACCACAATATCCTTAATCTCCATCGTGCAGATTCATTAACCCATTAAACAGCTCACCAATCGTGGCGCGTCCAGTCCATGCGGAGGTTGCGATGCCAAGTGTTGGAGAAAGCTTCCCTACGGGACCCCTTTCCCTCTTCAGCTTGCTTCGACCCTGACCCGGTTGAGCTTTTTCATGATCCCAGCCAAGACTAAAGCATGCCATGAGGTGCGTGGGCCGCCGCTGTGGCTTTAAAGGAGCTGCATCCGCCTCCATAATCAGGCCATCACGGGGCGGTGACAGTTTCGCGTGTCTTAATCGAGCACCGAGGCGCCATTGACCGTACCAATGCTGCCTTCGTCTTACCAACCTGCAAACCCTCTACACAAACACGGGCTAACCCGCCTCGAGGCGCCCGAAAGAGGGCATCTTAGCGGCCGAGAAGCTTCTGATCAGATCCACAAAGCCGTAGGCGGCAGCGGCGTAATACGGATTCATATCTATGAAATGCATGGCATGCTTGAAGTGTTTTGTTAAGCGATGCAACCACTATGCCACCGGCATCGAGCTCCCTTCGCCAACGCAGAAGATCACGCGGTTGGTTATAAAACAGCTCATTCCTTGGTAGAGAGTGTGGGGGTTCTTCGGCGCCCATAGCTTCGCCCAGGAACGTCGATATTGTCAACGGTGAATATGACGCCGATTGCGCTATGAACTCTCCTACCCGTCCCACGAACTAACGGGGTCGGAGCCACGAGATTGGTACAGATTGGTAACATGATCATGCAACGCATCTCGGCACCCCGGATTGAACAGTGACAGCCCAACGTAGCAGCTCACACGCCGGACGATCACACCATGGGTCTCGAACTGCCACATCTTCCTGCGCCGCTCCCCATGACCCAGCCCCATAGCATCCTCCTCCAGCACAAACCTTTCCCTCATTTGTGGAATTGCAAACAAAGAACATTCCATCAAGCCCAGCGCTTAAGAAATCCTGCCCGCCCATCGGTCCTCCTTGGTCCTCTGGAGGTGTGGCTGTAGCGCTGGCGCAGGGTCAGCCATCGAGTGAGTAGCCAACCTCGCCGCTCTGGCGGCCCATCCTGACCAGCCTCTGTCTCATGTCCTCTGCCCGCTGCCTGTCCCCCTCCTCCAGGTGGTCAAAGTTGCACTTCTCGACCCAGCTGCCGACGCCATGCTGCAGGACGTTGCGTGCCCCTAGGCTGCTTCCGCTCACATGTCCCACCGAACCGTGCAGCGTCATTCGCTGTTTGTGTGAGTCGTAGACTCCACGGTGGAGGATGTTGTTATTGTAGAATGCGATATCGCCGGGCTCTAGCTTCACGACAAGCTGGTCAGGCAGCGATGCCTGGAAGGGATCGGCCTGTCTCTCTGCCTCGGTTCGTGCACGCTTATGCGAACCCGGGACGAGGACGAGCGATTCGTCCTCCCACAGGGCAAAGTTGTACTGTGCATGCCATGCCGGCTCTGAGAGACGGGCCATTTCCTCCTCGGGCCCAGCAGTAGCCGGTATGTCATCTCTGTGCCATCTGAGCTCAAAATCCTTGTCCGGCCGGACAAGCATGTTGAACAACTCCATGACCAGATGTTCATCTTCGCATTGCAGAAGCTCCCTCACTATGCTAAGGACTTCCTCGGAAAAGTATAGCCCCATGAATACATCACTACCCAGCAGCTCGGGGTTCATGAGGTGCTGGACGCCCCATATGCCGTCGTCAACAGACGTGCCCCACGGAGGGAACTGCTTGCCAACAGTGCGGATGTGTGGCCATTGACCACCGCGCGCGAGCTCTGTGACTTTGGCACTGGCATCCCGTAGAGCCTGTAACTTCTCCTTGTCAACTATGGACTTGACGACGACGAAGCCATCCCTTTCGAGAGACGCGAGGTTCGTAGAAGATGGTTGTGCAGGCATTGTTCCCAAGATGATGGAACTCCCGGTTCTAGAATGCAGCCTCAAAGGTCCAGACTACCCCTCACACCGTCGATCCGTTAGTAATGCTCGGCTGCAGCGTCCCCAGAAAGACCGTAGGTAGTTGACATGCACCTGGAAGTGGAACTTCACCAACCCCAGGCAATGTCGTGAGGTTTGCTTGGGCTCGGAAACCTGGCAACGCTCTACCGTATGTATGCACTGCAGTTGGGGGAGGCCGACAAGGATTGCACTTACACACAGCTTCCCAAACAGTGCTAAAAAAACGTGGTGGAACTGTCCTTGTCTTCTTCTTCCGAGGCTGCCAGCTTCGTCAACGCGAGTCCTCTCAATTTTCATGTGCAACTCTGCAACAGAGCTATTTCTTTTCAAAGTTTGTGATAGACGCACGCCTAGTTGCGTGAATGGTACGTTACGTCTGTAGCCCCTGAAATTCAGGACGATTTTCGTGACGTTCTGAGCTGCCGCCACCTCCACACGGATCCTCGCATCACACCAGGACCCGCCGACCCCAACTTTTGTCGATTATTTCCCAAGACAGAGCACCAAGTGCCTTGATTCTGTGTCTAGACTTTTTTTTCCCTTTTTTTTTTCTTTCTTTTGGGCGAGAAAGTAATCATCAATGCCGGTACTAACGCATGTCATCACCCACAGCCAGGTCAGGACGAATGCAACCCTACTTGGCAACACGAGCTCACGTAGCCGCCAACCTTCGGCACTTGACAGCTTGGCAAGGTTCCGAGCGTTGGACCGGAGGCCTAGAGCATAGGCCAATTTCTAGGTTGGCCTCTGTTGTGGAAGCATCTTGAGGCCTGGAAGTCTGTAAATCTTGGGCCTGTTGAACATTGGCTAGAGCGTGCAGTCACACGTGCCCATGATCATACCATAGATCCATCTAAGCAGCTCTACTGATGAAATAGTATCCAGTATACATTGACCGATTTTTATGGTTTATTCTCCTTTAACTACATTTCGATTCGGGCCACTTGACGGTGAACCCCGTAACTGTCTTCTGCACATCCAGATCACCGGGATCATTCTCGAATAGCGGCTTTTCCAACTTCCTTTCCTCGACCTTCTCCACCTCGAATCCGGCATCCCGCGCCACATCAAAGAACTTCATGTCAAGGTCACGCTTCCAAGGGCGATATGAGGTGAAGAAAACATAGGCCGTACTTTCGCGAGACACGCGCAGAGTTTCCTGAATCGTTTTGACAAGCATGCCGTGCTCGTTGTGACGGAAGAGCAGGTCGGCGAGGATAAGCACATCGAATCGAGGCTCAGACCCATCTGTTGGGGAAGGGAGTCTGGCGAGCAACGGCGCCGAGTCGGCGCCCCAGACGAAACCAGCCGCATCTATCGTTTTCGCAATGTGTCCCTGAGGCTCGACGGTTTCGTCGCACTCGTCAATGTTCTTCTGCATGTTGGCTACCAGATCCGGATCGGGGAAATCCGTCATGACGACCTTGCTGGCTCCCAGGATGCCGGCTGTGAGAGACGGCAGGCCGGCGCCTGCGCCGAGCTCGAGCACCGACTTGCCCTTGACCCGAGAAGGGTCGCTCTCGAAATATTCAGAGATGATCTTGGCTCCATTCCACAGGTGATGCGCCTCTGTCGGACTTGACCCAACGAGGTGAAGAGTCACTGGCTTCCCGCTCTTGAGGGTGAAAATCTGCTTGGTAGGGGGAGGAGAGGGCGGGTAGTAGTCCTCCGGATCGTCCATGAGACCCCCGGTACTATAATCACCTTCGTGCTCCATACTGCTAACACACTTGGAAGGCGTCGCGACGAGTGAGATGCAAGGGGGGGATTGGACGTCGCAGACACCTTGGGACGTGGCAAAGTCGGCGAGCTGATCAAAGGGAAGCACCTGGTTGGCTCAAGTCTCCCCTGTCCAGATTGGCTGGCTGGGCTTGAGCATGTAGTTCTCGAGTGAAGTTGATGCGAGTTTTTGATCCGGTGGTGGGTCTCTGGCTTCTACACTTATTTCCCCACCAAGATTGGTGTGGTGTAGGAAAATTCAGGGAAAAAATATGAACCCCTCAGCCAAAGGCTTAAGAGACACGAAATTTGAGTATAGGTCGTTCTTCCCAGTGACCGTCATTGAGTGCAATTATTCTTCTTCGGTATTTGTCAGACAATAAGTTTTTCTGAAGCAAGGGTGTGACATTGTTACGTTGATCGTCTTGCAAAGCCCACAATAGCTGCTTCTAATTCAGTGAATATTAGAAGAGCGCCATCGAGACTGGACGCCAACCATGTTTTCCACCCGTTAGGGTCATTGTCGCGTAGGTAACTGTTTGGCTTTGGGAAATTGCAAGGGATCCTGTGATGAAGAGGCGACGGCGATGTTGAGCTTGTGGTGATAGTAATCGAGGACGACACACGAGGGCCTTTTTCTTCGTAAGAATATTTGTGCTGGGACTCAATATTTTCTCTTTGATATTCATGGGTCCAATGTCGAGGCTTTTCACTAAGTGCACGATCTCATGGCAGTCGCGTTGCACGCTTGCAGAAGAGACGAGCAAAGACATCTTTTATATACACCACGTTCCCCAAAGATGGTAGTTCCAGAGTAGAGCGGAAAAGACGTGCCACGTTAGAAGCGCAGAAACGGCTGAATTACCCTTTCGTAGCAACCAGAGCCCATTCATGTAAAAGGCAGTGGCTACCTTGGGTTGGTGTATCATCCCTACCTAGATGACGCCTTGGTCTGGAGCTGCCAGCTGGCAATGAAACCGAGCAGCCAGGTGCACGAAGAAGGAAAATTTGCATGTTTTCCCTCGTGCCTTCACCCTTCTTCCCGCACCTTGCGTTTGTTTTCTTTTTCATTCATCATTCATCACTCATCACTCATCATTCCCCGAAGATTTCGCACACCGCTGCGAAGCTTCATCTGCCCAGTACATGATGAGCTGGAGCACCCTAGCTCCTGAACTCCGAGCCCACATCTTGGAAGCCACATTGCCACTCACAGCCCATGAGGCGGAGACTGAGAAGGGCCTCGGTGCTTTGGCTTCAATCTGCAAGGAATGGCAGGGCTTTTACGAGCGGAAGCTCTTCCATCGACTTGTTATTTTCCAGTCATGCATCGCCGACTTTGCACGCATCGTCCAAGGTCAAAGGCGGACTTTCGTTAAGCATATCTGGCTCCAAGTCCAGCTTCCAGAGTACGAAACTAATGGGCCGTACAGAGAGTCTAATGAAACAAAGGAAGAGGTCGAACTAAACAACCAGGTACTGATTGCGGCCCTGTGGAATCTCTTGGATGTCCTCAGCTCTTGGTCCAGGGACGACCCGACCAACGTGATCCAGCCCAAACTGACCTTGGAACTCAGTGTACTCTCCCCAAGCGATACAGCAATATACTCCTTCATTCACTGCCCCGGCATCAATGTGTACCCGGGTTCTTACAGCGAGGGCTGTACGATGAAACAATTCGATGACCAGTTGACCCGTCACATGCAAGACCACCAGAGAAACCATGAACGCAAGTTTATAGCTTGGCTAGCTCAAATCATGACTGGAATCTTCCTTCAAAGACACATTCTCTTCTCAAAGACCCCAGCAACACCTCTCCAGCTTGATTTTGACGGACTCGGCCTCGAGGACCAGGGCGACTTCCCTCAAACCTGCCCAGTCGTGACAGACTTCTTGATCCGTCGCCAGCATGAACGCCAGATACACCCAAATGCTTTGTTACCCTTGCTCAGAAAGCTGCCCAGCCTGGAGAACCTGAGGCTTGAACCATGGAATAGCATTGACGACTCCACCACACCGGGTAAGTCGAAGCATGTTGTTTTCCTACCAAGAACTGGATGTTGATAGATCTTCCAGACTATGCCAATGCCCTGAGCAGGTACTTCCAAGAAGCGGACTCACTCAAGGTTCTGTCCATTTTTGAAAGCCGCGGCGAATCACTAAGTCCCGACAGAGTTGATTTTGGGTGGACAATCCTCGGCTTCGTCTTTGCTCGCAAAAGCCATACTCTCACGCACATGTCTATCGCGTGCGCCACGGACGCACTGTGCTTCCTTTGCTGGACGAAAACGCACAGCGAAGCCATGCTCAGGTCTTTGCCGGATGACATCGGTGAGCTGCTGACCGCGGAGGACAGCCAGCATTGGTCCGACATGGACAGTGACGGTAAATCGGTACGCATCCAACGTTTCCTCGGCGGCCTTGAGCAAACTGACCCCATGGACGACCTCAGGTCTGGGGTTGAATGGGCCAACCTCGAATCTCTGGCCCTCACATCAATGCTGCTCAACCCGTACCTGGAAATGAAGATGATGAATCTCCTCCTACAGATCGCAGCAGAGGCTGCCGAGAGGATGCCCAAGCTGAAGATCATGGAGCTGTGGAACCAGGACGAGAATCTTGCCTGTGTCTTTCGGTACCGTCGGGAGGGTCCGTTCGGGCAACCGTCCATCCACTTGGCCAGCACCTGGGAGCACAGCTTCTCGGAACAAGTGCTTGACGCCTGGAAGAGAGTCGCGGAAGTACACGTGGAACACGGCATTCTGCAAGTCGGGATGAAGGTACTGCCAGCGGACAAGTACGGAAAGTACGGGGCCATTGTCGGACTACTTGAGCTTCGAGATCTCGTGCTGCATCCCTTGTCAGCATGCGAGATGTATTGGGGCACCTTCAAGACCAATTGATCTTGCGGTAGGTTCCGACGGAAAACTAGGGACGCCTTGCTCCGCTGGTCAGATCTGGGGAGCACTGCTCTTGCCTCGGTTTCTAGGAGAATAGATTTCTCCAATTTCGATGTCAACGGTACGGGAACTTTTACGGGCATCGCAAGGTTGTAATTTGCTTGGCTACTATAACGAGACGAAACTCTAGCATACCGTCTACAAAAAAGCAGGCAGGCAGCAAACTAGAAATAGCTGCCTCGTGCTGCACGGCTTGTGATGTACTATATAGCTTGCCACTGCTTCTAAGTTGTACAACAACAATATCAAAACCTGTGTCTAGTCATGAGAGAGAAAAAAAAGTGATGGCGGTTCGAGAATGACCACAGCCGGAGTAGCTGCAAGGTGTGAGAGACAGGAATCATAAGAGACCCGCATTATAGATATGCGTTCGGAAAAAGGCCAATATGGATCTCTATCCTTCAGAGTCTTCGCATTCTTTCTTCGTTGACATCCAAGTAATACACTTCTTCTTGGGCTATTCACTTCCTTAGCCAAACCGCTGCTTCGCCAACTCCCTCAGCATAGCCACCGTCCCGTCCTCCTTCTCTTGGTACGCCCTCCTCCGCTCCTCAATCTCCTCCCTCCTCGCCCGCTCAATCTCTTCCCGGCGGATCTCCCGCTCCGTCTTGCGCCGCTGCTCGTTGGCCTTCATGCGTTTGTACTCCTCCAGCGAGTCCCCCGTGCCCATGACCTCCGCGTCCTGGCCCGGGCCGCCGTCGTCGCCGCCGGGGCTCTTGTCGCGGAACGCGCGCATCTTCTCGTTGACCAGCGCTCGCTTCTCCAGCTGCCGCTCGCGCGTGCCGGCCTCGGCGCGCGGCAGCAGCTCGTCCAGGCGTTCCTTTTGCTGGGTGCGGTCTGCCTTGCGTGCAGCGCGCAGGGCATCGCGTTTTGCTTCGCGCTCAGCCGCTCGCTCTTCTGAAATGAGCTCATTGCGGATAGAGAGATCCTCTCGCGTTGGTGCCACCGCGCCAGCCCTGCGCGCCGAGGGATCAGAGGCGGGCAGCAAGGGTCCATAATCCTCATCGTCTTCGCTGTTTAAATCCTTCTGCGGTTCGTCGAGATTTGACGCTGCTGGTCCAGGTGGCGTATCACGCTGTGGCGGAGGTTCTCGTGCAGCGATGCGCGCAAACATCTCAGGGTCATACCAGCCCTCTGCGAGCTCGCCCTTGTTCCATTTGCTCACAAAGCTCTTCCACCGCCCCCTAACCTCGCGCTCTTCAAGATCATACAATAGGATCTGTTTCTGGAGATCCAGATACTCGGCGAACAGAGCCTCGAAAGCCGGCAGATCGGCCTTGGATAACGGCCTGGCGGAGAATGGCAATGAAACACTGGCGGCGGCACCGCCGTCTCTGCCGTCCGCCGATGGTCGTTCATGTTTATGCGACCGGTGTCGCCTCGAGGAATGCCGACTACCTGCCTCCTCTGTGTGTCGCGAGCTGCGCTCATCCAGGCGCCTGCCGTGTCTGCGTTCTGGCGTGCCGGACCTTCTTTCATCATGATGGTGATGATGGTGATGATGGTGTGAATGTCGATCTCCATGCGCGTGGTGATCGCGCCTAGGAGATCTTGAACGCTCATGAGAATCTCTCATGATTGTTTTTTTTTTTTTTTGGCTGACTAGCAGTGAATCAGAACTCTGTTGGCAATACCCGTTCAGCTTAAGGTTGGGTTCAACTTACAAAGTGGTTAAACTTGAGGCTCAGTTACAAAAGACGTCTTGGAGTCTAGACCCACTTTTGCTACATGGGTGCGTATAATGTAGTACAGTAGATGGCTTAACGCCCGGCCTTAGGATCACAGCTTTTCCGTCAGAAGTCACACGTCTACTGTAGAATAGAATTATAAATAGGAAGGACAGCTGGCTATCCACTTGAGGGCCATGAGAGGAGTCAATATATTCATCTACATTCTGAAGCTAGGACCCTATGATTGGATATGGCCTTGAGTTCACTCCCTAGAGCTGCGTTCCAAAATCACAATGTATAAGGCGTCAAGCTTGAAGATATGACAAGAAGATGCCTCAGGTGACTACTATTTAATATCTATGGACAGATTAGCTGTCTCGGGGTATCATGATATTGATAAAATGGCATCAAGGCCATTGAAGAAGATCTCAAATGCCATGACCGTCTATATGAGTTCATCCCCTTCAAACAAATCTACTAATGCTAGTATTATGGCCGGCAACTTGTACCAGCAGCACGACTAAGAGTGCAGTCGCTATCCTAGGGTCATTCAACAGGAAGGGGCCCGGGGTTGTTGTGAATGACACATCCGATGCACTGACAGTCGTCTCCGCAAGGACAGCTCGCCGTTTCTCCAGCGCAAGAATCCCCAAAGGGGTACGTGACGAAGAAGAAATCACTTGCGGACAAAGTCTGTTCATCATTGGACGCTACGTCAGAAGGCGTCTGTGGTGCCGGTGGCGAAATTGCGCCATCGCCGTTGTGTTGGAAACCCGCGTCGACCCCATTCGCGTGGCCGTTCGTTGCAATATCGTGTGAAGCAAGCCCGTTCCCGTTGACATAAGTCTTATGGCTGTGAGTATGCTCCCGCGCGTGGTGCGCATCCTCTGCCATGCTATTCCAAGCGGAACGAACGTAGTTTTGTGTGGCCTCGTTGTATGGGTGGCTGGCGCAGCCCACACATTGGCAGCCATCGCCGCATGTGCACTGATGCGTTGTTCCGGCAGACGTCTCAGGTGTTCCGAATATTGGCAGTGGCATCGATCCCCTCATGTCTACTGTACCGGCGCTGGGGCCTTGACCGTAGTTCATTGTTGACATGAACTGCCGCCATTGCTCCGGCTGCAACGGTTGAAGATAAGATCCATATTGAGGCGGATACGTAAACACGGTTGGCGGCGAGAAATACGGGTACATGCCGTTGGGTATCACCACAGGAGACGGAAAGGGCGACATCATGATGTTATTTGCCTGAGCAGACATGTCGGGCATCTGCAGTGCTTCTGAAGCAGGATTGACCGTTGCAGGTGTCCCGTTAGAGGAGCAACAACTCTTTGGCTTGGGCTTTGGTTTGCTCTCAGCGGCCCCGCCGCCACAGCATGAAGACACGGGGGCCGGGATAGGAGCAGGGGGTGCTAGTGGTTCGCTGACCGTCCCGTTCTTCCCGGCACAGCAGCTTCCCGGCGTTGCTGATCCATTCGGCACAGCGATGCCATTACTTGCCCCGTTCACTGAGAGAGGTTTGGTGGTACCTGAATCCGGAGACTGAGAACCATTCACGACTGGATTCATTTGTTGAGGATATATAGGAAACATCATCGGCTGCGCGTTGAAACCGTTCGTGGGCGCCATGTTGAAAGAGTTGTATAGCGATATATTGGGCGGCGAAGATGTATTCTCGGCCGAAGACGAGGAAGGCTTCTGATGTGCTCCATCGAATGTCGGAAGGATATTGAGCTGGCTTGCGTCCATACGGTGCAAACCAACAGCGTCTATCGACTGCTTCCTTGACGTGCCATTCTTCGCCGTAGCTTTGCGGACACGATAGTTGCCGTTGACGGCCTTGGTCGGGCTGACAGGGGTGGCTTCGTTGCTGGAGTCGTCGAGCTCAGTCTTCACCTCTGGCGCGGTCGGCGTGGACGGTCCGCAGCCGCATTTTTGCTTCCTGGGGATGGCGGCCGTGACGGTTGCGCACGAGCAGGGCCGTGAGGACGGGTGAGGACATGAGCTGAGGGGCCGACCCGGCTTCCTCACCGGGACCATGAGCCGCTCGTTCGCGTGCGTGCATTTGGTTGATCGGTGGCCGCGGATGCATGGCTCGCTGGTTTGCGACAGATTGGTCAGCAACGTTTATTCCCATAGCTTAAGCCCCCCTCCCTCCCTCGCACAGGTATGGGTTGACAGTCCCCGAGAGAGAAAAAGAAGATGATGAAGAAGAAGCGTACCAGGCCATCTTCATGCCGTTTATTAACGGCATGATGGTGATAACAGTCTGTTCACCGTTTCAGATGCTACCGCTGTTCTAAAGTTCGAGAACCGTGATGGGTTGCGGTAGTTCGGCGAAGGGCTGCACTCGTTGCTTCAAGCCGCGCACACTGAGACAAGTGATCATGAGAGACCAGGAGGTAAGGGGGGGTTTCCACGGTTGTTTTGCAAATAATTGTCCGGGCCGTAACGAAAGAAAATTAAAAAATAAAAAGAACGCAGCCGCAAGGAGGTTCTCGAAGCACAAGAGAGAAGCCGCACGCCGGCCGAGAAAGTCTGTAGCCACCAGCGACAAGTCCGAGCGAGAGGTAGCGCGGGCGCCGCAGGGAGGAAGGGAGGGGAG
>PXOD01001139.1:0-25638 GCA_003012165.1 Paramyrothecium roridum | reverse complement strand
CAACTCCACATACGCCACGACCTGCTTGTCTCCCCCGGTAGCTTCGCGTCTCTTGCCCCGTCTGGTTCTCGTCGACCCTGTTCGGTTGCAGGATTTCAAGCCGACTCAGAAGCGCCGCGCGCAACCTTCTCCCCCCTTCCCCCTTCCCCTTCCCCCTGCAAGTGATGGGCACCGCCGCATGGTACCAAATACGCGCGCTATCATAGCTCGGGCGTTGTCGTCGACCCGCATCCGCGACAAGCGATGAGTCGCAACTTGTCCTGCATGCGCTGTACTGCATCTCACTGCATGAATCCTTCCACTAACCGCGCGCATCCGCGCGCTTTTCTGGCTGCGTCTTCGCCTCCTTTTCTCCCTTCCGCCGTGTCCGAACAAGCTGTTCACCGGTCTGCACCTGTCGCCAGCAGGAGCTTGGTTATGGCGCCAAGCGTGAAGACCTGGAAGTCCTTGGCAGGAGATGTGCGTACAAGGAGTCGAAAGAGTCGAGATGACACGGAAATTTGTGAGGGGTCAAACATACGGTGAACACAGGGGTTGCCCGGCTTGGTCTACCTGCTTGGACAACCCCGTGGTGGAGAAGCCTGGGCCTTCAGACGACAAAGGGCGCGAAAGTGAGGAAAGTACCTTTATCAATCACTATGTAAGGGATATACATGCGCACAGATAACGCCTTTTGCCCGTATACCAGTCCCTAAATTCTGCAATTCCGTCATTCCAATGTGCAATTTGGTCTTCTCCAGGTGGAATCTCCACGTCTGGTGCGTCCGAGGCAAGTGTGATTGCTCAAGGCAACACCTGGATCACGACGGCCTGTGCACCGATCTCATTACGGCCCTCTGAATGTAGCAAGAAGGCATAGTAAAAAGATGCTGCGACCCGAAACATTACCATTCATATTCACCAGTCGCCTTGTGGAAAACGTATTCCTTGCCATTGACAGTAAGAACGCCATCCTTGAGCGTGCACTTCCTAAGCAAGAAAGAAAGGTTAGACAAATCCTGTGAGCGAGCAGTGAACGGGAATACCTACCACTTGTTCTTGACCCGCTGGACTTTGTCGTACATGCAGAGCATGATATGGCCAAGGCCTTCATCGTCAACCTCGTCGTCATCGCCACCGTCATCCGGGTCATCCAAGTCCGAGTTGATTGCATCCTCGTCATCTTCGTCATCGTCATCTCCGCCATCATATGCGGCGACTCCTTTGCCCTTCCTCTTGGTTGATGAGGATTGAGCCAGCCCAGGTTGATTCTGGGTTGCTTCCTTCAGCGTCAGCATGAGCCCGCCGGCCTCCATGCTCTTTGCCTTGGCCGCCATCCGCTTATGCAGAATGCGGTCAATATCCATTCGGCCAAGCTCTTGAACGTCACCAGCAGCATTCCGTTGGAGGAGAACACCTTCGAAGTCGTCATCGTCGTCGTCGCTACCGCTATCGCTATCCATATCCCCTGCCCCATCGGTCTGGCCATTGCGGAAGGATGGGCCAGGGCCGCCCGCATTCGGCGGCTGGGGTTGCTGAGGAATGGCTACATTGGGCTGCTGCTGACGGTAGGCATGCTGCTGCGCTTGTGCTTGTGCTTGCTGCTGCGCCTGTGGCTGCGTCTGCGCTTGCTGCCCCATGCGATCTTGAATTGCGCTGATGGAGCCAGCAGCACGGTTGCCGTACTGAGCTTGGAGCTGCTGGGCAGCCCTGTTGGCTGCAACGCTGTTCTGCCCATCCATTCCATTGTAAGCAGGATAAGCGGGAACGCCGACGGGTTGGGTGCCAGGTTCCTGTTTTATGCCTTGACCATTCTCCTGCTTCAGATAGGGCTCCGGTTTGACGCCATTCTGGCCCGGCCCAGTGGTCGATGCCGCGTTGGGTAGTGAGATTTGAGGTGAGAACTGTGCCTGGGAATGGGTACCCGCCGCGGAAGCGGCTGCGGCTGCGGCTGCGGCTGCGGGAGCAGCCTTTGCTGCGGGCGGAGCCGTCTCCGGCTTAGGATCCCATGGGAATGTCGCCACGTCCAGCTGAGATAGTTTCTGTTGCCATCCCTAGAATCGTGGATATCAGCACAAAGCTTGCAATGTGGCAAGGACACAATCGGATCTGAAACAGGAAAGTATGCGCTTCATATAAGGCATTTTGCGGATTGGCTTGTGCAACCCGGGTGTGGTCTGTGAAAGTGCAGCAGGTGGTGCAGTGCGGGCGGGTGAGTAAGTGGAACACGTGCGACAAGAGGGGCTTTTGGGGGGGGGTTGCTCAGAAGCCCAATCAACAAACTGGTGCCTAAAAAGGTTGCCTACGTTGCCGCTTGGCAAGGGGGGAGGCTTAGACTTAAAAACATCCAAATAATGCTGTGTCGCCCACCCGCCGCCCACGAACCCCGCAAACTCACTGCTCCGCGCTCTCCCTTCTGCTCTGAAGCTTGTTGCCTTTGACGACAGCGAGTCCGGGATCAAGTAACTCGCATCGCGACTCGAATAAATTCTTGGGCTGCGCCGTCGAGTGGATGCCAGGTTCACAGCCAATGCTTCTTCCTTGGCAGAAACTTGCCGCGGTCGGGAGGATAAAGAAAGAATGTGGCGAGCTTACCTTTCGCAGCTCTTCGAGCACCGACTCCTCAACTCCGCTTTCCTCGAAGTCCACCCGTGAACTGTTGATAACCTCCTCAATAATTGTCTGGTAGACAGCGCCGACAGCTTGGTTCGACATCTTCGCAGCCCTTCCAGGGTTTGCAGACGCTTCGTTCTATCGGTATCGGTGGAGAGCTCGACAATGGGCGGTGGTGACACGGATCGGAGCTTGTCGCGTAGACGTATTGACCTTTGAGGAGGGAAGGGAAGATGCACACAAAGAACTATTCACTGGATTCGGAGCGAAGTACCAGTGTTCAGCGAAGTAAAGTGTAGAAGAGTGCTTGATATTTTGTGTGTCAAGTTACCGATGCGCCAGACTTCAAGGCAGCAAGCCAAGCACCGTACCCCGTTTGCGGGGAGCTCTTCGATAGCGCCGCGCGCGATCGCACGAATGCCGGGTGGAAAAAGAGGAAGAAGAAAGCAAATCCTCCTTATCCAAGTGCACTTGTATCCCTGGTTCGTACCTGCGCCAAGCGTTGTGTGCGACAGCCACAGCGTATAAATTGGTGAGGGCGGTTGGTTCGATCGTAATGCTTGCCCTTGATGTAGTATGCAATGGTGAGAGTTAGCGGTGGGCAGGTGGTTTTGGTCCTTGAACAGCGCTCGAGAGCCGTTTTCGCTTAGTAATGTTAGAAGCGCTGCACCGACCTCCAAGGAAGGTAAGGTGCCAGATAAGGCATGTACCTGATCACGCACCAGATGCAGAGAAGGTACTTCTCATTTGGACCACCTTGAAACCTGCACGGAATTTCGCCCGTCATCGCACGCCTTGGCCGTGGAACTGCAACCAATATGATGCTATATTGTGACCAAGAAACCACTTGCCTTTCGTTATGCTCCAAGAGTCATCAGAATATGAGACTCATTCCTTCCTACAGGCCCCATCCCACTCGTATGACTAGGCGAAATACCCTCACCAGAGCGATGTATAGTGCCAGCATAACACATGGCCAAAAGAAAAGGAATAAGTTCACATTTGGCGCTCATGCTCCGAATAAAACTGTGCTTACATGCATCGTTCTTCACAATAACTGTGCCTCAAAGCACAGATTTTCAATTATAACACTTTCTTCAAAAACAGTTACGAAGCTCCGTGACGACGTTGATTGTCGTAACATCCTGTCATAGCTCATGTCCAAACCGTCGTCGTCCAATCCAGTCCAGTCCAATGTCGTTCATTGCGTGCGTGGAGAAGCACTTTCGTACCACGTGCAGAAGGGCAGAGAGCGAATTCGCCCAAACTCCATGCTCAAGAAACAGTTGCCGCGCAAAGACCGAGAGTCGCTAGTGAGAGGAATATACCTACCGTAAGCCAGGGGGCTGTTTTGTGTTGGTGATTTATCGGATTGTCATCTGCTTAACCATCTCGGCCTTGCCAGACGAACCGGAGCCGCTGATGCTGCCAGCAGTGCCCGCCTTTTTCTCGAAAACCTTCCAGAACTTCAAGCTCTCGTCGGCAGCTAAGATAATCCGTGTTAGTACTTGCTCATTTCTTGACAGCTAGAGAGGATGGTCACTTACCAGCGGTAGCAAGCATCTGGCCGTCGGGGCTCAGGCAGCTGTGGAGAACGCGACTCTCATGGGCAGGAATTTCGACGTTGCGGACGAGAGTGGGATAGCTCCAGATGCTCAGAGAGTTGTCGGGAAAGCCACTAGAGGATACAATCTCGCGGTAGTGAGGGCTCCAGCGGAGAGAAGTCACCTGAGAACCAGTGTCGATGCTGTTGACGCGAGCGCCCGATGTGGTGTTCCAGAAGTGGATGTGACGGTCGTAAGAGCCTCCACCGGTGGCGAGGAGGTTCATATTCCAGGGGCACCAGGAGAGCGCCTTGACGGCGGCCTTGTGGTTGGTCTTGGTGAACTTGGGGACAGACAGGGATCGGGCGTCCCAGATGGAGACCAAGTTGTCGTTGCCGCCCGTAGCAAGCTGAGCGCCATCTGAGCGCCACTCCAGGCCACAGACCTCCGAGGTGTGAGAGACAAGCTCGGCAACTTTGTGCTCAGCGATGCGAACATCGTGGTTGAAGACGAGGCCACTGCGAGCGCCAGTAGAGAGCAGGTGCTTGTTCCAGCCCATGACGCCAACGCGAGTGTCGTGGCCGAACATGCTGCGAATCTTCTGGCCTTCAGCCACATCCCAGATCTGGACCTCGCCTGTGCCGAGACCGACACCAACGTAGGCACCGTCACCGGACCACTTGACACTGCTAATGTAGGTGTCGGGAGAGGTTTCCATGAGGCAGCTGACGCTGCCCTCATCAGCGGACCAAACGTAGACGTTACGCTCTAGACCAATGGCCACTTGGTTACCGGAGCTCCAATCCAGCAGGTTGAGATAGTAGTCATCAATCAGACCCGGCGCATCCAGAACTCGGTCAGGAGCAGTAGCAATTCGTCGGCGCAGCTGAGCGGAGCTGGCGCTTGCGGGCTTAAGGGGTCTGTTGTATTGTTGTCGCAGGTCGATAGGCTTCGAAGACTCAGGAGGAGCTGGCTTGAACTCGAGGATGCGGGTGTTGAGGCTCACACCACAAGCATTTGCAAGAGTATCTTGGTAAGCAACAGTGTTGGGCGAGGGTCGAGAGTAGTTGTCAGTCTCGTCGTCGTTTAGGCTAAGGTTTTCAAGCGCAGCCATGGCATCATCGGCGGCAGTGGACAGGACGGAGGAGCTGTCGAGGCTGCTTGTCTTGGACCGTTGCCTCTCAGAAACATTCAGTTTGCTAGAACCAGCATTGGCGATGGCAGAACTAGCGCCGCGGTTGGGGATGAATCGGTCGCCGGCATAGTTGACGGTGGTTTTGCTTGATTTTTGGCGGATCGTCGGCTTCTTGGACTTGGTACTAGATGGGGTCTTGCCGTGGCCTGTGCCAGTGAGGGTGAAGTCGGAAACGCCCAGCTCGAGGGCTTTGCGGGGAGTGTGGACAACACGGGCAATGTTGGACTTGGGAGAATCTCGGTTGCGAGGCTGGGAGCTTGGCCGTGAAAGGTGTGCCATGAGGCCGCCTCCGTAAGTAGACTTGGATGCTCGGGACTCATCGGCCGAACGTTTCTCGGGGGTAAAAGGAGACGAGTTCAGGTTGGCAGTGACGGCGGTGGAAGAGTGCTGACGAGGTGAAGGGGTCAGTGGCATCCGTCCTCCAGCGGTCCGAGAGGAGAACAGCCCCTTATGGGACTTGATGGGAGTTGACACCGAAACGGTAGCCATGGTGACTGGTTCTGACGATTATTCACTGTAAGTGATATGAATTGGAACTTCTGAGGGATAGCAGTCAGGAGCGTCGACCAGCTATCAACCTTTGAAGTAATTAGACGAGCTCCAAGAGACTCTAGCTAAAGGTTCCTGGGAGTTAGTATCTGTATGCAAGTTTCGAGGTCCAATCTAGTTGGAATGCCTTCACGGAGAGTGGGCCGAAGTCTGTGGGGCGACCAGATGGCTGCAACGAGCGAAATGATCTAGCGGACTTTCGATGTGTGAGAGACAAGGTCTGATGGGTTTCGCAAAGCACGCAGCTTTGGAAAGTAGGCAGTCAAGGCAACGAGGCTTGAGGAGAGAAGGTTGATGGTTTGGTGAGGAGAGAAGATGCTCATTGCTGCAGCTATACTGGCTTTCCTTTTATTTACTTTGAGCCCCACTAGTCGTCTGTCCAGGCAACCGGAGAAGTGGGTCACCGCGAGGCGGAAATTCGATGTCCCGAGCTGTAATTCACATGCTCCAGCCGCTAAGCCCGAAGTGGGTCCTTGTAGTCACTTTCTTTCCCTGATCCGTCGGAGGCAAGGCTTTGCAAGCGGTTAGCAAAAAAACCGGGATTGCGAAACCACTAATCCACTAACAGATCATACATTGAGCAGCAACTTTATACTTATATTATATTTTTAATATAATAGATTAAAATAAAGAGAGAAATTCTAAAAAAGAGATTAAAATATGAAATTTATTTTTAGATTTTTCTTAGAATTCTTTAAGGTTCTCCTACTAATACTAGCGAAGAATTGTATTTTGCAGTCTGGTTCATTTTGCTCACCACTTGGCTTTGATATTTCTCAGGTCCACGGCTCCACATTGCCGCCGTTCGGCAAGACCTGAGAATCTACCCCTCTGACTTGCGACCGACATTCCCCCAAATCTACGATATCGTGCCGCGTGCTTCCACGCCGCGCTCCCCCAAGGCCCGCATGACCTGAAGTGCGCCCAGTGCAATTACCACCACCATCATCATCAACGCTCCGCTATGGCACAACCGTCGACGCCCGGTCCACTACCGTCCTCTATCTTCGGCGCTCCGACCCATGTCGCAGGTGGGCCGCCAGCGCTGGGAAACCAGAACCAGCCATCATCACCAACAACTAGTACCCCGGCTTTGCCCAGTGCCGGCCCCGCTGCGCCGACCCCAGGATCGGCAGCATCCTCCTCGAACAACACATACATCATGCCCAACTCTCCGGCCAAGCCACGGCCAGTAGTTGATGGATATCGGCCCAGAGTGACCCGGACATTGGGGCAGCGGCCGGCATGTCTGGTGAATGCGTCTGTCACGTACTGTGGCAACAACCAGATCTATGCTTTTGGCGGCTTCGACCAATACACTGACGAAGTTTACAACCACGTTTTGAGACTTGACCTCGGCAGCCACCAATGGAGTCTTGTTGACAACTACGGCGATATACCAGGTGTCCGTATGGGTAGGTCCATCGAGCCCGTTTCGGGGATGTAGAGGGAATCACCGTGGAAACTAACCGAGCCCGCAGGTCACACGGCAACCCTGTATCAAGGAGACAAACTGCTAGTCTTCGGCGGCGAGAACGAACACCGGACATACCTCTCTGATTTGATCGTTTTCGACCTCAAGACAGCCCATTGGACGCAGCCGCAGGTTTCCGGTCCGATTCCGAAAGGTCGGGCTAGACACGCAGCAGTCCTTCACGAGGACAAGCTGTTCATCATTGGCGGGATTACAGGCCAGAACAACTACGTCCTAGACGATATCTGCTATCTCGACCTCAAGACTTTCACATGGTCTAAAGCATGGCGCTTCGTCGGCCGCTTCGACCACTCAGCTTACATTTGGGGAGACCGGGTCTGGGTTTTCGGTGGTTTGAGTGAAGACATGGACAAAATTAGCGATCTATGGTGGCTTGATCTCAAAGGCAGCCCTGAGTTTGATTCGCGTCCGCACTTTGGCATCTTCGACCGACAAGCGACGTCCAACAGACCTGGTGGCCCTCATCGGTCCCCTTACTCTATTACGCCTAGTCCAATAGTCGGTGCTTCCGGATATGCTGCCAATTCCCGGACTGCGCAGGTCAACCCTCCATCGTTCCAAGTCAAGTCGTACGCGCCTATGGCACCGGGCTCGATTTCGGCCTTGAAGTTTGTGTCAGGCGCCACTATTCCGTCGCAAGGTTCTGGCATTCACTATCACGCTTACTCCTCGGGCACCCTTCTGGACTTTGTGACGCCCGCTCCGACCATCACTCCTCGCGAGTGCTCACTTTCTGCGTTGGATTTAAGCACGCTTCGGTGGCAGAAACTGGCTGAGGGCCGTGAAATATTCAAGACGGGATATAGGTGGCATTACTGTACTATGAACGAGGACGGGACGAAGGCTTGGCTCCTAGGCTGTCCGACGGACCCTGCCGCTACCGACCTCGGACCTAATGGGTATGAGGAGTATCTCAGGTGAGTGTTTCCAGTAACGCGTTTTCTCCAATGCTAATGACACTGCCAGCGATATTATGGAGATTGATCTTCGGCGATACGGATTCCTTGGTAACAACTTGGCTCCGGAGTCTCGTGTAGAGTCCAGAGCCACAGCCATAACGTCTCGCATCGCAGACCAGCCCTCGCAAGGTCTGGGTGCTGATCTTCTCAAGCTCTTCAACCAACCACCTGAAACCGGTAGCGGCACCGACTTTGTGATCACAGCGTTGGCGGGGGAGTATGACCAGGACGAAGTTCTCGGTTCGGGCTTGCTGCCGACTGAGGATGCATCGCGTGATCGTAACTGGCTGTCTGCGGATGCGCCGACGTCAGAGCCGATCCATGTTCACAAATTAATCCTTCAAGCGCGTTGGCCGCATTTCGCGCGCTTGTACAATTCCCAAATGGCCGAGTTTCACACGAAGAAGATGCACATCCCGGAGCCTTACTCGGTGGTGAAGGCCTTCCTCCTCTACCTCTACACGGACAGCATTCACGGCACAATTGAAGCCGACAGCGATGCGACTACTGAACTCTCGGACGTGGCCGGCCTTTTGGTCATGTCCAACATATACAACATCCCCCATCTCCGCTTACTCTGTGTCAACCGCCTCGCCAAGGAACTCGATGTCGATCATGCGTGCGTCATCTGGTACTGCGCCGGGCTCGCCAACGAGGAGTGGCTGCGCAAGCGAGCTGCCACATTCTGCATGACCCACTGGGGTCGGATCGTCCGCACCCCGGGCTTCCTTCGCCTCCCGCGTAACGGCCTCGTCGAGCTCTCGCAGGAGATTGACATGGAAGGTCGCGTGATAGGCGGAGAGGAGCTCGAGTGGGGAGGCATGGGGGGCCAGCGTTACGGCGACAGCCTCGGCCATGCGTCCCGGAAAGAGAGCATCAGCAGTAGCCAGACGCAGATGATCGAGTCCGAGGCCGATGACGACGATGGCATGGAGATGAACTGATCCCACCTCATGTCCCACACCCATCTCTCTCTCTCTCTCTCTCTCTGCTGCGGCATTCGTCGGAGAAGGTCAATCCCAAGAATCGGACGATCATCCAAGAACAGACAAAGCACACCCTTTTCATATTGCCTTTTCACCCCATGACCATAACGGATGATGTGTCTACGAAGGTCCCATTGACCAATGAAGGAAATACGATACATCAAGATGAACTTTTGTTTGGAAGCTGCCCAAGGCAGGCTTTTTTACCCCTTTTCACCATCTTCCATTCAAGCCATGCATGCTAGATGGCTTTTTTTTTTTTTTTCCAATCCGCCGCGTTTTCTCATTGTTTCAGCATCGGGACGGTGTTTACTTTCCTGGCAGTTGGCGTACCTGTGTTCTTTTTTCACCTTGGTTTGCATTCGGTTGATACAGATAGACATATCCATGAATTTAGCATGTTCTAGATTAGGAGGCAGCTTCTTCTTTCGTCTCAGCCGTGACCATCGCATCCTGTGGGGAATCTTACTGTCCTACGTTGCATAGTAAATTACACGAATGTCGATCCTTTTTGTGGGGGAGATAGGATGTTGCTCAAAAGGGAAACCGGAGCCGTGGGACAAGTTGTGTCTACGAACGTGAAGGTGTCAGCAAGCCTCGGCATTACAGTGCACGATCATGTCTAATGGTGGCATCATTGGGCAGCGGGAATTCAACCATCTATTGCAGTGGCGCGTTTGCAGCGTCCAAAACCGTTTTGCCAGTCTATAACCTTAACTTTTCTTACTTGGTGAAGTAATAAACGAAAAACAAACGATCAACAAACGAACCCCATCCCCTGTCGCTTTTGCCTAAGATGAAAACCATCCACCACCGTCGCGCCGATCTAATACTCCGCTTGGCTCGAATGTGTCAAAAGAAGCCTTATGTCGATAATGAAAAAGAGAAACAAAAATAACAAGAGACTGAATGCAAACCCAACTGAGCCGATTAAACCAAGCTGAATGTTAGACACAAGAACTTTGGTGTTGAAAGAAAACAAGTGGACAAGCTTTTTGAAATTCCAGCGGCATCTTCGCATCATGCTCATACTCCAACACTCGTACATTCTAACAAGGGTGGGCCTGCAACCCAATCAATATGGAACCTCAACTGCATCGTTGGCGCTTTCATCAGCCCTGGGGGCATCAGAGCCCAAAGTACTCAGTTTTGCGTATAGGTGCCTTCAAACAAAAAGACAAGAGAAAGTGGAGTCCGTTTTGTCGAGGATAATCCACTGATAATCATCCTTTACTGGATACACAAATGTTGTGATCGCAGTACGCCTTGAGTGGGGTGTGGGTATAATTTGGGAGGACAAAGAAAGGCGTGCATCGGAGCTCGTATCCGAGAAGAGGAAAGAACGAGTAAGTGCCGGAATGAACTCGATAGGCAAAGGCTCAATTTCCTCAGAAAGTGACGCAATGCATCAAGGATGCAGCTCCAGGGAATCGTTTGTACCCAAAAGTGTAAGCACTCCCGCCTCGAGAACGCAAACGAGGATATCAGCCATAAAATGTCGAACGGTGCGGGGAAGCCAGCCCGCAAACTAGTCGTAATAAAGCGTTGCTCTTTATGGCAGCTAGGGAAGCTCGTGGTCGAGACCCGTCTCACCGTCAATGATTGCCTTTGGATAAGCGTCATCGACTTGAATGGTTCCTGGCACTCAATCATCACCCATTCATGATGCCGGAGACACGCTGATGCAATCGTCTTATTGAAGCATCTGATCTTCACCTATGCCTGGTAGAGTTATGCCGGCTGCCATAGCCTGAAGCTTAAATTCTGGGTTGCAGGGGAGAGAATGGGCTTTGTGCTGTCATCCAGGTTAGTCGATTGCCGCGTAGGGAAACCCAGGCATAGTGCCAGCCACACATGGACCACTTACGTATTTGAGGCCGTTCAAGTTCTTGTATCGCTTACCACACGTCTCGCAATTGAACGGCTTCTCCTTCTCCATGCCCAAGGTGCCGGGGTAAGGCGCGCTTGTCTCGGGATTGACTATAGAGAAAGTTCCGTCGCCGTTCTCATGAAGCTGCTGCGTTTGATGGCCATGTGCCTTGTGATACCTAGTACGAGTCATGCGTCAGCCTCGGGGCGCTAATCAAGTCGAATCCCCTCATCCGGCAATCAAGCCAAATCAGAGTTGCGGGTTCCAGATATGAGAACTTACTTTAGGCCATTCTGGTTCTTATATGCCTTTTCGCAACCAATTACGGGGCATTTGAAAGGCTTGTGCTCCTCAGGCATCATCATGCTCTGAAGTCGTTGCATCAGTGCCTTGTTGGCCTCGGGGTCCGTGAATTGACCCTGGGTGAGGCCGAGCTGCGCAAGCTGCGCTTGAATCGATCTGTTGCCTTGTGGGAATGCTCCGTTCGGGCTAAACAAATGCTTGCCAGGATCATTGATGCAGAAATTCGAGTCATTGTTACCGCTGGCAAAATTCCGATCGCCAATGTCGGCGGTGTTACCTCCCATTGGCATACCGGGAAGATCTTCGTCCATGTCATCCATGCCTGGTTGTTGTGACTGTTGCGACTGTTGAGGCAGCTGCTGCTGGTGCGTGGTAAGAGTAGGGGTATTGACCGATGAGACAGTGGGGTTATTTTGAAGGCCGAAGCTGACGGCAGCGGGGGTTGGTGGCTGAGATGTTCGCAGACCTTGGGTGAGACCCGAGGTGTTCATATTAAGCTGTGGCCGTTGCTGTTGGCCGAAAAGTTGTCTTGTTTGGTGCATCTTTTGGCTGTCGTCCATTTCCATAGTACCAACTGCGTCGTCCATCTCCATGTCGGCCACGGCGTCCATTTCATCGTTCATGGCAGAGTTGACGCCCAGCCCCAACTGGCCCTCATCCATACCCATTGTTCGCGGACCGCCCATCATTGACATACCGCCACGATTTGACTGTCCAGTCTGTCCAGTAGGTGTGTGCACATTCGACTGCCCTGGTGTAGACGAGCTTGCGCCAGATCCACCCCTTTGGGGTGTGCCCTGCATACCGACCTGAACAAATTGCGAAAAGGCATTAGTTCGTGAGGTATTCGGGCTGGGCTGTGTGTGAGCTTCTTCGTAGTGCTGAAGCAGATCGTGCAGGTTAGGCAAGATCTTGCCACAGCAAGTGAAGTCGCGCATGAAGTTTGCCTCAAGCTTGGGCAAATATGAGGAAGAATGGAACGAGGGTGACTGGTGAGTGCCAAAGGGTGAGGTGCCCTGCATCATAATACTATAGGACATGTTGTGTCAGCAAAACTGCGTAAAAGAAGTAGGCGCACACAACGGCTAGAGATCGTCACGGCCAAAAAAAAGAAAAGACGATAATGATAGTAAACGTGCGCGGCACAAATACCGGCCGGACTTGACGGCGCACATGCTAGGAGTCAGGTGCATGAAGCGGTCTCGCCGAGGCAGAAGTAAAGACGACATTGAGTTCGAATGTGGGAGAGGAGCAATAGTAGCAAATGTGACTCACTCATCGCGGACAAAACTTCCAAAAGACATGCCACCCCATGACATGCCACCCATCAGACTGCCAGCGAGGCTCTCCCTACGATTCCGGTTGACATTATTGTCGCGGTTCGGGTTGTTAACGGAGATGGGCTTCGGGCCGGCACTCACGAAGGAGTCTTGCCTGCTGCGGCCCATCGAGGAGTCAAGGGCGGGGCCCACGGTCATGTTGAAGTCGTCGCAGTCGGCGAGCTCGACGTCTGGGATTGCAGAAGGGGGGTTGGGCCGATCTGGGGAGGCGGTGGAAGTCGTGGTAGTGGTGAGCTTGTGAACAGCGGTGGGAAATGCGTCGCTGGGTGGCGTGGTGATGGATATGGGTTTGGAGGGTACGGAAGAGGTCGCGGCGCCGAAGGCAAAGCCAGGAAATAAATCCGGGGGCGTTCCTGGTTGGGGCGACGGTGACTGTGTCAAGGACGCCGAGTTAAGCGACCCTGGTGAGTCGGCGTCTGCGGCGAAGCAGGCAGCGAAGTCGGTTTCCGTGCAAGTATCGGGGTCGTTCTGTGTAGCAGTCGGTCGAGGGCTCCGGCGGCTCAGCTCCTTGTCCTTGTCTTCGGGATTGTGAAACCACCTGAGAGCGCTCCTCATACTAAATCTTTTTGGGGGGGAGAGATGCTGCGTAATGTATAGGCGGAGGGGGGGGGTAATAAATTAGTGGAGGCCAGACGCAGCCAGCACAGCGATGAGGTGGGCTGGGGTGGGCGGAACTGAGGGGCGGTCGCTGGCGGTCTTATGTACTGGTGTGGGTTCGAGTGCCGTTGCAGCGGGTGCTGGTATGGTGGTGGCCAAAATACGGTAGTGTAAGGCAAGGTGCTGGTAAATTAATAATGCACCGTAGTACACTCTGGGTGTGGTGGCCAGGTCCGGCTGCGCGAGGCGCAAGAACGTAGGCTAACGAAAATGCGCACGATTCCTCTCGGGAAGAGAGAAACAAGAGGCAGCTCCGAGAAGGGCTTGGGGTTGAAGAGTCAGGTAAAGGTAGGTAGAGGAGGGAAGGGTGAATAAGTAAGGTCGACAAGCGACGGGGTGGATGGACGAATGGATGAATGAGGCAAAGCGAGGTGAGCGTGAGCAGCGAGAGTGGGAATGGGCAGGTACTAATTAAGGCAAGGCGATGCAAGGCAAGGCAAGAACCAGGACTCGGCTGGGACTGGGACTGGGACTGGGAATGGGAATGGAAATGGGAATGGGGATGAGAAACCGACCAAACGGGTGGCTCCTGCCTTGTATACTACTGAGGTATCAACAAGACTCTGGGGTGGGCGCTCGAGTCCGACTTTGTTCATTCGTTCGTTTGTGCCGCCAAAGTACGTGGTACGAGTAAGGTTCGGCGCACTACCACAAAAATGAGGCAAAGGCAAGGCAAAAGGCAAAGCAGATGGATGATGGCAAACACAGGCCGTGATTGTGGGCGTCGTTGTGGTTGTGGATGTGGGCGCCGATGCGGGCGTGAGCGATGCGGTCAGGACGTATTAGGTCGACTGATGCAGGTGATGGACTGCAGACCCTTTCTTTTTGCTTGATTTGTGCTGATGCTTGCTTGCTTGCTTGCTTGTCTACTTGCCTGCTCCTCATGCAGATGGTGGCTGCAGTTTGTTGCACAAGCTCAGAGGAAGAGGTGTCAGGAAAGTGATCCCAGCGCCAAGCTGCGGTAGGGGCGAAAAGGGTGAAGAGAGAGAGATAGAGATGGAGAGAGGGTGAAGGCTTGAAGCGAGCCCGAGTGTGGTTCCGAGGTGGGCTGGTCTGCCTGTGTAAGTCGACAACCGTCGTCGTCTGTCCTGGATGTTTGAGCTGTCGCGTGCAATGCGACAACCCCGGATTGTGTTTGCTGGTACACTGGCGTTCAAGGTCGATCTGGAGACGGCAGAGACAACGATGGAGAGGCGAGTTCAGGTAGCTCCCGGCAGGTTCATAAGTCAAATTACGCAGTTTCACAAGGCAGAGGAGAGAGCATATTGGGCAGAGGTCCGGACGGTCTGGAGCAGACATGTCGAGGTAAATACTTAATGCTTCTCATGTTCGTTTCTTGGGTGCTCCACGGTTTCGCCCAGGGTGTACTTGGGCCTTGCACATCACCATTAGCAGCGACAAAGTACCTCAACGAAAGGGAGGGAGGGGGGAATGGTCCGGCAGACAGGGTGTGAATGCAGTATGCATCATCGAACGCTCGACTTCCTGCAATGCCCGCTCGCGGACACTGTACTTAGCGTCGACGACTAGGCCTGGCCACACTGGTGGGGACCAACTTGAAAGGCATCCTTTTAGTCTCTTGGATCTTTTAGTGAGGTGAGGTGTCGCTTGGGATGGGCGCCAAGGCGCTCGAGGGCTGCTTGCGGGTGGAATCCCGGTCTTACGGGAGGTTGCCGGGTGCCCAATTACCAGTGCAGGGGGACGCGACCCCCCATCCTTGCTTTTCTATGACGGGGGGTGGAGAGGACGCTGGACGAGATGCATCGGTCGTGTGTCTTTGTCTAGGTGAGATGCGAACTGGACCCAAGGTCCTCAGGGCAGCTCGAGCGAGCGAGCGAGCGGTGGGCGGTGGGCGATGGGCGGTGGGCGATGGGTGACGTGCTCCGCACATTGCTCAAGAGGCGGCGCGGTTGAGCCGGACATCTCCGCTCTCACATGCAAACCACCGCCGGCTGAACAGTTCTGAGATGATCACAGCAGGTAACTAGTAGTCAAGATCTCGAACACCTCTCCGCGTTGGGAGGTCAAGCAAGGTGAGGCAGGTAAGGTAGGTAGGTAGGTAGGTATGTACCTTAGGCAGGCTGCTAAGACAATACATCCACGCCAGATGTCTCGCTTGGGTGCGGAGGGGCGCCTTGCATTTCAACGATCGGAAGGCTGCGACCAGCAAGGCCACTAATCCCAAGTACAGCACTTCCCTTCCTTGATGGTAGCCCGGAATTCACGGCCGAAACCAAGGAATTACCTCAACGGCGTCTTTAAGGCTACGGGAAGTGCCCGATTTCGAGTGTTGCTGGTGATTGACCATGCCATGCCTGTCTGTCTTGGTCCTTACTTTGAATGCCTAGGGCTGGCGGGGTTGTCAACTCTAGCACTTGTGTGCCATGGCACGAAACCGCTGAAAGCAAGGCATGGCTCAACGGAGTACAGTAGCCTCCTTGGCTAGAGTTTATTAGGTGGTTCTTGTGTTCACTTTCCAACGCTTCAAAGTGGAGAGAGGTCTTGACGATGCTAGAACTGCTCAGCCGGGGCCAGCCAAGGCAGATGTCGTGCAGCTACTTGGTGGCGAGAAGGCGGTGCCATGGAGCCTTGAACCCTTTGGGGACCCTTTGGGGACCCTTTGGGGGAAACGCAAAGCGAACAAATTTCCCTTTTGTCAAGAGCGCACAGGGTGCAAGCAAGCCAGAGCCACCGGATACGGAATTGGATTTGGTTGATTGTTGACTGAGATGGGCAGCTGAGAAGAGTGGAGCTTGCAAGTGAGGTTTATTTTGTGACGAACCCGCTCCAACGGATCCATAAAACAGGCCTCGCTTGCGCTGGGCATGTACTGCAATAGGGCAATGGTACGTATGACACCACGTCGATTGTCGACCTTTGAATGAACACACAGAATATTGCAAAGGCTTTGTTTTTCAGGGGTATTGAAGGAATCAAGCCAAGAAGGACTAACAGACGCTTTGACAGAATAGGCGACTTCAATAGTTAGGAGAATTTTGGAAACGTTTTACTTTCTGTTTCTCCCGAGAGGATAATTAATTAATTAATAATGACCTGAGGCTGCCACTTAAATGCCTTGTCCCGTACCGTTGCACACTCTTTTGGCCCCCCCAACAACCGCTCATGTAGCAGTCTTTGCCGTGCCCACCGAGCCACGATCCGTTTATGGAGCCAACCGAAAGTATGCCGCCATTTCTTCCGCCGTCGCTCCCATCCCACTTACCGCCAGGCTTGGTGTCGTGCTAATTGCGAAACTACCCTAAGTTGAAGTAAGGCAGGACATCGCGGCCGCGGCGACGGCTCACACATGTTCGGCACTTGCCACGCTGTGGCTGACTGGATCACGGCGTTTAGTGTCGGAGTCGGAGTTCTTACAAAACGTGGCATTTCCTCGCTAACAGCGCACTGGCACACACGTCTGTCCGTCGTCCCGTCCGTCCGGCTTGCCTGGCTGTTCCGGGGAAGCAGAAGAGCGGAAACTGTTCTGAGGTCCGAGTAACGGCAACCAGACGAAGAACTCCCGGATATACGAGTGGCTTTAATTGCGGTGACATTCGGGGCCGCCGCAGATATGTGCGTCGTCGGCCAAGTACCGACTTTGCTCCGTAGGAAGTGCAGGGCATCCTGAACATCAATCCCAACGGCCTGGGAATTGCCTTACCTAACGTGCCAAGGGCGGTTTGAAGGTTGCAGGAAATACTTGACCTAGCGTCCTGTGCAGTTGTACGTACGGTACAAGCACATCTCCACAACGTCTTATGCCATGTCACTAAAAAGACCACAGAAACTACCATCGGCCTTTGGAGACCGACCACGTCGCCATATAGTAGATTAAAGCCAGATGCAGCAATTTTTCCGTTGAAGAGCCCCCCACGCCCTCTTGCAGTCGGGGATGGCACAGGCGCCCTTGTTGTCGAGGTCTCGTGACACGGACAATGGAAATGAAACCCAGGGAACAGAAGCAAGGGTGAGGAGGTGTTTGTCAATGCAGGATCGACGCTGCGACCCGCTCCGCGCATACTTTGACTCGCTTGCGCATCGCCCACATTTCTTCTGCAGGCTGGCTTTGCTTGGTCTCTCCCACTTGGTTGGTTGCTCACCTTGCCTGCTTATACCCCGAGGTCATGCACCATCGAGAAACATCAGCTATGCAAGAGCTTTCCCCAGGACCCTGAAGTAGGAATAAGGCCCGAGAGAAAAGGGTCCTGGGGGCCCTTGCGCGGCAGGTTTGAAACCAGATAGCTTCTTAACATAGTAGTCTCATCGTTCCGCGCTCCTGGGAGCAAGTCCATGCCCTGCCCCGTCCAAACAGCACACTATGGCATGTACGACCAGGGGTCCAAAGGCCCAGTCTCACCAATGGTAGCAGCGATATGCGCTCAGGCATCATACAGAGACGATCCAGGCCCCATCCGTCACCGCTAAATCTGGCTCCAATCTTGATGCAACAGGCCTCAATCTAACATGCATTGGAAGCAATGCTCTTATTAGGGGAGCTCGGCCTAGACGCTTTGCTTGCCAGTTGCTCGCTCTGCTGTACGCGGGAACCCTGGTTGCGCTGACTGTCAGGGACCCTGTTCGCCCCCCCCCCCTCTCCCTTCACTTCCCGTTATGACCTTGTACGAAGTATGCTCCGAGATTGAATCTGCGACTGAAGTATTATCGCCTCACACAGGTTCGGAGAGCCCCTCTTGTAGCCGGCCCTCGCACCTCGGCCTGTCATCGAAGCCGGTGAGCTAAAGCAGATGCTATTTCGATGCGAACGCCGCTGACTCGGAGGTGGGACGAAGTCTGTTTCCGCTCCTTCTTCTCCGCCTTCCAAGCTGCCAGCTCTCGCTCAATTAGGCCATGCCCGCCCAGTTCCCACGTTTGGCTTGATACTGCCGTGACACTATTGGCAGGGCTGCAACGCCGCCTTGGGCAACGTTTAGAAATGAGAACCCCGTTTTCACGTGGTGGACCCTGGACGGAGCTCTTTAGCGCAGCGCGCCTCAGATTTCCCTGACTCATTCTAACACAAGACGGTCTAGCGCGTGACCTCCTAGTGGCTGTCTCCTCCACCCCTTGGAGAGACTTCAATAGAATGGTGGCGGGTGTAAGCGACTCGGTTGCACTGCGTCTGCACTTCCGCGGCATGGGGAGGCCCCAGCCCGGGTTGCAGGTGACCTGTCGATGTTCGTGAGATCAGAGATGAAGAGAAAGGGCGAGAGCGCGGCAAGCGAAGGAAAGCTTGTTTGTGACGAGATGACATCCAGTACATGGACTATGCATTGCACTGCCTACCTTACATCTGGACCACCAACATGGCTACTAGTGACTGACCTCGACTCGGCCGAAGAAAGCAGAATGTGGCATACTGCTCCGCGCAGCATCCACCAACCATCTGGTAGACCGCTCAGCCTGCCTCTGCGATTACTGATTGCGGTCCTGTGACAGGGCACATCAGCCTGTGACTGTAAAATCACCACTAATAAAGCTGTGCACAGTAGTCACCTACATCAGCTAGCCAGGCTTGTCAGGCTAATACTGGTTAATTAATTGTGCAACGGTGTTATGCCCGTTCGCAAATGCCAACCCTTTCCCTCGCTCACAGTGTCCCCTACTAGTCCGGTTTGTTGATCTCGTCCACTAGGAACTTCCCTGCGCTAGGCCTAAGTTCCCTGGCTAGATCCTAGTTGTCCACCTCTGCCGGGGCTTGGTGGACTCAAGGGGGGTGTCTAGAAACTCCCATGGAACATATGGGGACATTCCACGGGCTTGTCGCCACTGACGATGCGACAGCTCGGTCCGTCGCCCAGGCGCCTGAACTCGTAGAAAGACGTGTCCCGGACTGGACCCTGAAATAACGGAGCTGCCGTGACAGGTGAAGCCGGCCGGCGGCACTACCTTTGTCGGTGGGTTTCAACCACGTAACAGCAACCGGGGGGGGGGGGGGGGCTCGCCTTTAGACCGAGGCCTTGTAAAAGCGCAGATGGAGACGAAAGGAAACAGCCGGTTGCGCGTTCACATTGAGGGGACTGGGGAAAATGGCTCTGCCAAACATGTCATCTCGAGCAGTGGTACGCGTTAGCACTTTTGCGAGTAACGCTTCAGATCGGCGGCTACCTGCAGCCAACCATGGCATAACTAAACGCACTGGGTGCCTCTGCGCTGCTGGGCCATCCAATCCATGCGAGTCAAGGCATGACCGGCATGACGCCAGCCTCTTGTGCAGAGCAGACTCGAAGGGCAGCGACTCGGCTAGTCCTGCGAGCTATGCCCGAAGCCTCGCCAACCAAACGCCGACTTGTCCCAAACGCCTCTCATTCCCACGAGCCGCTAATGAACGGCGTGCACTGCCGTCTCACATCGGGCACATTCTTGTTCTAGTACTAGTGCCAATCTATGTGCATCGGGACGTTTATTCACGGTACTGGGTCATGCATCCTTCGTCCTGCCTTCAACTTCCCACTCTCACTCTGATACCAAGCCAAGAAAGGCTGGATCTTCTCCAGAACATTGAGCCGCCAGACTAACATGGTTCTGGCGGTGTCTCACCTGCCGTTTATGGTGAGGACGTCCCGGAATCCGAGACTGTGTGATTGGCGAGCGCCAACCTGGAAAAAACAATGACCTGAGCCAATGGCTGCCCTCCGCGTGAGACTGGACGGAGAGGGCCTGGAGGAGGCGCTCACATTGCAAGGGGGAAGCTGAAGCCCGGCGAATCAACGAAGCGCCAAATGCGCCCAGCTGCATGGCTGCTGGCTTGTCGCTGCGGCAGGTTCCGGTCATTTTTATATCATCACGGTGTCATTCAGCGTATCGCAGGCCTCGAACTCTGCGTGAGGTTATAATTTTGATACATCATAATGCTGTCTTGCAGTCACTTTTCGACTATTCCAACGCCTACGGTGGTGACGCGAGGATGCCGCTGAGGAGCTGCAAGTCGTATGCTAATGTCTCTCACTAACGTAGTGCAGCCCACCTGGTTGACCTCATAGTCAGGGAAGATCAACGGGGCAGATCAACTGTCCCTGGCGAAAGGACACTGTCCGCGATACGACATTGCAATCGGGGCACATTGACGTCGAGCTTCTTTGGACAAACACCATGCCCAGGGGTATATTGTGAGAGTGAAGGTGCTGGACTGTGTGCCAGGCCATGCACTTGACGCAATCCAGAATGGCACTATCCAGCGCAACTAGCGGTGGACTAGATGAGATGAGATGGCTGGGTGACGATCACGATGTCATCGAACGAACCCGGCGAGATTTCCGGCCCTCGGGATCGGCCACGGTTGGTCTGTCGCCAATGTCGTTTACAATAGATGAAGTGATGCAGGGGGAGCATCCCCTTATCGATTCATTGTGCTGTTCTGGTGCGCCCGCCAGATGAGGAGAATGGGAATAATGAGCTGCCGCGGCACGTTACGTGGCAGCTATCGTTGCTCGTTGTCGGGATTAATCTGAGCCCTGACGTCAACCTGTTCGCTCGGCGATGGATCTATTCTTCCTCAAATAACCTGGAGTGGTAGATGGCCTGGGTGTTTCTCGTGGCTCCAGCCCGCTCGAGTCTTCCGCTAACAACCCGGCTTACCCTGTACAAAGCCGACATCTTTTCAACGCATCTGACTGTTGGTCGTTTGCCGCATAAGGTACCCTTGTTTCAGACAACGGGTCGCCTGCAGATCCGTTGACGAATTTCTGATCTAATTGAGAAGCCTTGGGCTTGATGCCGCCCATACGTATGGTGGGAACACTGCCATCGCAGTAACGATCAGTCAATGACAAAGTATGAAATCACCTACGGACAGTGCTCGGCTCGTGTCGAAATGCTGTTATCTTAGCAGTCCGTACACGACATGGAAGGTGGAGCGCAAGCCCTTACTTCGGTCTTGTCAATGAGTAGGGCGCATGATGAGTAACATCAAATATGCGATTAAGTTGAAATTGGACACGCATTGACGATTTATTCCGATAGCATGTGTAGCTGTGCCGGAGCCGTACGAGAGCAACAGCTGTGAAGGTGCGGTTGGCCGCCGCAAAGTTGCCGCCCATGCCGCAATGCCGCAGCGCCTTACAACGCCCTCCAGCGGCGCCTACCTAAAGAAGTGCCCAGAAGCAGCGAGCTTCGGCGGCCACCGGCGGGCCCGCTTTGCGCAAACGAACGCAAGTACAGGTACATGCCATTCCTACACCCAACATGGCCGACTGACCGGCACCGAAGGTGCTCATGGCAACGGAAGCTTCTATGAAGGTGATGTTTAGGCAAGTACGAACGGCTGATTGAGTGCCATCGGATATAGACACGATTATCTACAGCAGTTGTGTTGGCTTGATTTTGAGAAGTTTCCCATTCGGCGTTTGTACGGGTTCTGGACGGGAATTTCTCGGACTTGGGTACGTGGACGGAAGCGTTCGGAGAGACGTTGGTACTGTTGATTACATGAACGCCCGCGGGAATAGACGCATTTTGCATGATAGGTACGAGAACATGTCTTACATCATGGAGACTTTCTAGAAGCATGCGACAATAACCCGGTATTCGCGGAACCTAGGCAAAGAGGTATATAGGGACAGGCATGTGTGCCTTACAGCTCCAAGACGGCACGTTAGCTCACCATCTATCTACATTGACTTCATCACCCGTGAATTAGCAGCTGCATCGCCCGGGCCAGGTACCTCATACATTGACCACCAAGAAAGACGCCGTCATCCACTTTTCGGTTTGCGGCAAAAGTTTACCAGCGGCACGCCGCAAGGCAAAATTTCATACTCGGCACAAGGGCGACCCACTCCCCGAACCCGCCCTATTTCAATCATACGACATTCGTGACCTCATTATCAAAACCCTCGCCTGTCGTCCGACATAATAAAGGCATTCCGGCCATTCTGCACACATCGTGTACTTGCACCCTCACTGATCAACACTCCTATTATCTGCGCATACTTCGACAGCAGCAGCCAGCAGACAGTCTGATTTTCTCGGCAATTGATTTAGCAGTCGACATCAATCTGCCCCCATCGCAATCGTCATTGTTCCGCGATCCGCGCCCGTAGCTAGCGCATCTACTCGACCTTTCCCGCCAACCACATATATCCACGTCCACCATGAAGGTCATTAGCAAGGAGGAGGAGGCTCAGCTCCGAAAGGAGGTCGTCACTGGCGGCAGCATCGGTGGTGCCCTCGGTCTAGGCATCGGCCTCGGTGGTGTTCTGCTCGCTTCCAAGCGCTATCCGGCCTTCCGCTCCCTCACCCTGCCATTCCGAACCTTCCTCGTGACCTCGACTGTCACCTTCGGTGCAATCGTCAATGCCGAGCGCTACTCCATGGCCTTCCAGAAGGCCCAGGATCCCATGAACCACTACCAGGACGCCACCCAGCGCGCCATCGAGATGGCTCGTCAGAACCAGTCGACCAAGGATCGCTTCATGGAGTGGGGCCGCGAGAACCGATACAGCATCGTTTTCGGCTCGTGGATCGCCAGCATGGCCCTGGCGCTCGCCATCGTCGGCCGCGCTCCCATTAGCACCGCCCAGAAGCTCGTCCAGGCTCGTGTCTACGCCCAAGGTCTAACGCTCGCTGTCCTCATCGTTTCTGCTGCCTTTGAGGTCAACGACGCCAAGCGCGGCAGTGGTCGCTGGCAGACCGTCTTGGTCCTCGACCCCAACGACCCCGAGCACAAGCACTTGATCGAGCAGAAGATCCACAAGGAGGAGTACGAGGGCCAGGACCTCTGGAAAGGTAAGCGTTTCTCCAATCGTACCTTACTCAGGCTTGTTGTCAATGACACTAACGTACTCTTATAGACATGGTCGCCGCCGAGGAGCGCCGATTGGCTGCTCGCAAGCAGCAGATCAAGGAGAAGGCTTAAGTGTTCATCACTTGCAGAAGCTTGTTTCACCACCCTGCGGCATTGTTATACGAGAAATCGGCCAGTCCGAGATTGACGCCTTTCTTCCTGTTCTATTATCATTTTAACTTCATTTGTATGAAAGCGATTCTTCTCCTGTTGCATAGAGGCTTGGGCGTTTCAAAACTTGTTGGGATGTTATCAGGGAATGTTAGAGCTTGATAAGAGTTGTCATGATATCAGTGATGACTTCGTTGATGAAAGGGGCCTTGTTGGTTATCTACACCATTATTTCACGTTATGAATGACCCAATGTACCATAAAAAAAGTATTGTGCTCAAGCCTCAAGTGAAGATCCAAATGCCGCTGCGATAGATATGAAGATCAAGATCCAAGTACACTGCCACCCAACTCCGCGGCCAATTTGCCCATTACCCGGCTCGTTATGCCATGATCCATAAATGTCCGTAACACGACGCCATGCGAGTCTATCTGTCGCTAATGATGGACGAACAGGCTATCCGCATAGTTAACCACAACGTTCCTTTTTCACACTTCTATCGTAAAATGACTGATTTGTGAGTAATACGCATGCACCGCAAGTTCTAGGATGACAACGTCGCCAAACACGTCGGTGCCGTCGAAACCCCCAATCGCAATCAGCCGGCTATCGTACAGGACGGTGCCATGATAGCCTCTTCCGCTAGGCGGAAGTCCGTAAACCTTGCGCTTGTCCCATGTCATTGTGACGAGATTGAGAAGCAGCACGTCGTTGCAGTACACCATGCCGTCGTGGCCGCCAAGCACAAAGAGGTATGAGCCAACCAAAGTTGCTGTATGAGACAAGCGGCGGTAGGTGAGCGGTATGGGCACAGACTTCCAGTACTGGGCCTCGATATCATAGATCCAGACGTCGTAGAAGCAGTCGCCGCCGTCGGATCCTCCGAAAACGATAAGTTTGCTCCCAACCATGTTTGCAGTGTGATAACCGCGGCCCTTGGGTCTGTTGTCTTTACCACCGGCCGATGGCCGGTCCGAGCCGGAAATGAGTTTCCATGACATCTTCGTCATGTCAGAGACGTCCAGTCGCCAGATGTCGTTGAGAGCTCGTACACCGTCACCACCGCCAAACATGTATATCCCGTTCTTGTACAAACATGCAGTATGGGCACGCCTCTTTGATGGTGCTCTTTCGCCAACAATTTGAGGCTTGCTCCAGCGGAAATTGACAGTATCAAGAACGTACACATCGTTGTAATACGCTGGCCCATCACCTCCTCCGAAGACCACGAGCTTCTTGCCCACAGCGGTACAGGTCATGGCACGAAGCGGCAGTGGTATATCACCGACAACGTAGGGAGCCGACCAATAAAACGAATCGGCGTCAAAGACGTATAGATCGTTAAAGCAGGTACCTGCGTCACATCCACCGAAAACATAGATATTGGAGCCGATAAGCGTGGTCGTGTGCGCTCGGAGGGCTTTAGGCGGCGTGCCGGATGTCAGGGCTTTCGACCAGTACATACCCGAAGCGGGAGCGGCAGGAACATCTGGAGCATCTTTAGGGTCCTGCAATGGAGGAAACGGGACGTGTTTGCCTCTTCCGGGATGCGGCTGGCTGGCGCGTGGCCGAGGGGGAGGAGGTGCTGCCGTCGGTGTTGGGGCCGGGGCCGTCGTTGACGTCGACGATGATGGTGCCGCGCTTGAAGTCGAAAAGGACGAGGACGGTACCGTAGGGCGATTTGCTATCGCCGAGGTAGAGCGCATAGCTAAGAGGCGCTTCTGATCTTTGCCATCTTCTCGCGGTGACTCGCCGTCCGTGCTGCCGTTGGAGATGGGAGGAGGCTTGGGATGACGACCGGTAGATGTCGAAGAGCGCGAGACGGAGGCTATGTGAGAGGTGGACTGGGAACGCTGGCGAATGGAGTGTTCAGAGGGTTTCCGTCGGCGATCGATGCTTTTGCTGGCTAGGTGGCCGGGGGTATGGCTTCGCGGCAGCGGCACGCGGCCGGAGCTCGAGGCGGGGTCGGAGGATTCATCCGATTCTTCGGGGATATCATAGTTCTCGACAGACGAGGCTGTGACGGTGGAGTTCTGCGGCCGCGCAGCCCTGGGTTGATTAGATGACGAGGCGGATCTATCAGAAGATCTGCCCGAATCCGCCATGTTCCAATCGCCCTCCGGCCTTCATTGCCTCGACAGGCAGCTGTCGATAAGGTCTGGGAAGTGTGCGATAGATAGAATCTAGAGGGGCGGACCGTTTTCTCGTGCTCGTGCTCGTGCCCGTGCTCGTCGGGGTCGAGGGGTAACGGGTGG
>PXOD01001138.1:0-21668 GCA_003012165.1 Paramyrothecium roridum | reverse complement strand
TCAAGCTGAGCATCGGACTTTTCCTGCTACGATTTTCCGTCCAAAGAGTTTATTTCTACATCATCACCATCAGTCTGGCCATCATTACTATCTGGAGTCTTGTCTTGTTCTTCTGGAACATGTTCCAATGCAACCCGGTCGAGAAACAATGGGATTACAGGATCCAGGGCGGCACCTGCGTGACGGCGGAGCAGGTCGTGCAGGCGGCATATGCCATCAGCATCATGACCATCCTGTCCGACTGGCTTTATGTAGGTATCCCGCGCTCAAGGATTACGATTTTTGCTGACAGTAGCAGGCTCTTATGCCGATTCCCATGGTTTGGAGGGTTAACATGACGATGCAGGCGAAAATAACAGTCGTTGTCATTCTTGGACTTGGTGTCTTGTAAGGACTCGAAGCAGACTCTATGCGACAGCGGCTAACATGTTAAAAGTGCCAGCGTTGCCACGCTCGTTCGGATTCGGTTCTTGACTGACCTGGAGAATACTGATGATATTTTGTGTAAGCAATCTTTTTATTGAACAAGTTGAGAGGACGCATTGCTTACGACCGCTAGTTGCCGGCACCGACGCCATGGTTTGGACACTTATTGAGCCCGGCGTTGCCATCAGTGCTGCCAGCTTGGCCACCATCCGCCCTCTCCTCCGAAAGCTCCAAATACCGGGCTTCAACTCTACCAACCACACGTACGGATCCGGAATGTCAGGGCCTGCCCGTTCCCGAAGCAGACCAGGGGCTCCTATGCCGGGCTACGGGCCAAATGATGTGACCCTTGTGGAGGTCAACCCGGATCCGAATTCTGCCAAGACGTATCCAACAAGTCATGCCCGCCCGGTGACCGAAGAGGATGCCAAGGCGCTCAACCCGTTCCAAGGACCTAAGGAAGGGCCTTTGAACGATTCCAAAAGCGAAGTGTATGTGATCGAAGGCCATGGGCCCCGATCACCGTGGGGCCACCACGGCACCCACTCGGCCAACCGGTCCCTGGAGCAGATCCACGACCTCGAGGCCCAAAGCCAGGAGAACTCCCACATGGGACTGGGAAGCTACGGGAGTAGAGGGGCCAATATGTAACGGCGAGACCCTGCCAGCGCTTTATCCTCATCGAGCGCAAACATGCGTAACTGTACCACATCGATCATCTTTATTGCTTTTCAACGGCGCCTGCAACGGGAACAGGCTAGAGGGTTCACACCACTGGAGTTTCGGCTGGGGTTTGACTTCTTATTGGGACATTGGGGAGGGGAAAATGATACCATGAAAAATATGCTTTCAGACGGGATCTGCGACGGAGGGCTTGCCAACGCCGGTTCGGCGAGTATGGGTATGCGAGACAGAACATGAAAAGGGATAGCTTCAGAGCGATCATGTTCATCAACTTGCTCGTAGAAATGTCAAACCTTATCATATCACTACAATATAGGCTCGCCACCAGCGTAGTCGTGACCAACGGTATTCGGAATCAGTCGCGTTAAGGCTCTCCTCAAAGGCATCCTACGAAATGCACGCTGAAGGGGGTATCATCATTATTCATTCTTCTATGGTAGCGACCCAAGCATGAAGTTTCGCATCGGAGACGCGTCCTACAGGGCAATCAAGTGCCCGATCTACATTGCAGCCGCGCCTCCAAACGGCGGCAGCCGGCGGCAAACATGTGACAGTAAGGCAACAGATCGCAAAGCATTCAACGATCTTCGCCGGCTTCGAGCTCCGCTGGGTCGACGTCCCACTCCTCTTCCTCGCCCCATATCGGCGCCAGCAGGAAGCGACCCATAATCTTGCCCATGCCAATGCTTTCGCCGCCGACGACGCCGGTCTGGGGTTTCTCATCGTTCTCCTCGACGATGACGGCGGTCGTGAGGAAGTTCATGCCCGCGGCGGGATTCATCTCCAGCGTGCGCCCGCCCCAGTCGAGTTCGACGCGACCCGACTTCCGGACGCGGAGCTTGCCGATCATGCCACCCTTGGTCAGCAGCTCGGACATGAAGCCATGTTCGTTTTCTAACTCGTCGTGTCCGTCATCGTCTCCGCCTCCAGCTCCTGTGCCTTGGCCGGCTGAGCTGTCCTGGGTCAGGTCGACAGGTGACGCGTCCTTGGCGCTTGCTATGGTGTCCAGAAGGTTGACGTGCTCTGGTTCGGCCTTGACCTTGGCGGAGGGTTGTGGCATGGCGCCATGCTTCAATGGCGGTAGGACGGGCGGGAACTGGAATAGATATAATCGTCCGTCCTTATTTGCGGGACCTTCGCTTTTCGACTCGCCATCTGCCTCGATCGTCACAGCGCCCAACTCGTTTGCGAGCAGGTTAAGATCTGACTGGATCATCTGGTCCTCGGCGTCTTGAGGTAGTGCCTTCTTCTTCTTCAGCTCGACAGCAGGTTTGGTCTCCTCTTGTTCCGTGGGTAGCTTGGCGTCAAGATCCATAAAATCGTCCGTTCCGGGTTCTTTCTTGATCACTACAGGCTTCGAGTCCGTGTCCCAGACACCCTCTTCGGGTTGAGCAGCGAGTGACTGCGCATTTGGACCATCTCCATCCACCCAAAGGCTCTCTTCCTCTCCTGTAGCGTTTTCTGCAGCCTCAAGCTCTGCTGTTGTGGCGACGACGACCTCTTCCTCCTTATGCTCTTTTCTGTAAATGCCCATAGGAAGGACACTGGCCGTTTTGGAGCCAAGAGCGGTCATCATGGCCTCGTCCTCGCTGTCAAGGTCTTCGTCCGGTGTGTTAGCGTGTAGCCTATCAGCGTTGATTCTCGGCTCCCTGAAACGACCGCCGTCAACCTCGTTGAAGCTTCTTCCACCATTCGACTCGGACTTGGCGCCCCTAGCATATCCAGAGCCCCCGAAGCTACCACCACCACCACCAGGCCCACCGAGAGGCCTTGATCCGAATCTGCCACCTCCTATAAAACGTTAGAATGTGCAAGAACAAGGTGATTAAGTAACACGTACCAGCTCCGCCGAAGCCGCCGGCAAAAGGTCCGCTGGCGCCGCCAATGATAGCACGTCCGAAACCACCTCGGCTGCCCATCGCATCTCCTCGACTCCTCTTGCTACGGAACCTGGAGCGTCCGCGGGCACGAAGTTCGGCTGCCGCCCTCTCTCGGGCCTTTTCCTCTTCTTGACGTGCTAGGCTGTCTCGTTCGGCCTCATCTCGTCGAACGTTCTTGGGACGGAAGCGCCCGGTCGTTGGAGCGGCTCGAGATGCTCGAGCCGTGGTTCCACGTCGGATAGCCGGGGCTCCACGAGTAGCGACAGAAGGGCCGGGAGTTGCTGATGCGCGTTCGACAGACCCGGGAGCGGCAACGGGCTCGGCGGCAGCCGCATCGTTTGTGTCGGCCGGCCGCCTCTCGCCTGCGGCCGCATCACCTCTGCGGGTGCCTCTCCCAGGCGCCCTACCACGAACCATGATTGCCTAGGGTTATACCGATTGAGGGTGAGTCATTGAAACCAACGACGAGTAAGCAGGGACGCTGGAATGACTTCGAGATTCCTTCGAGACAAAGCTACAGAAAAATTATGACCCGGAACGAGAGAAAGGTGGGGGACCGAGACATACTGCCGCCTTGGCAGTTTCACCGCCCTCACCCCACTATGACCAGTCAAATACAGTTACCCCTCCAAGTAAGCACCTTGCCTTGCGTTGGGGCATTATAGGTGATGTAAAAAGCGAGGTCTGATTGAACACTCTGCTTTCATTATATATATATATATATACACAATTTGTGTCAATCAAGACATAGTTTGAGAAGCTTTGAATTCTCTTGCCCCTGTCACTTACTTAGCCAGCACAATTACATGCGGCTGGACATGAGCATGCAAGCCAAGTTACGGCAGCCCCATAAGCTTCAAGAAATGGCAGCATACGGTACTCGACGCTCAATCATTACGTCTCTCCACCAGGATTTGCTGGCATGAAGGAAAAGATTAGGATATTTCGAATAGAAGATAATTGCCACATGAAGAATGAAGAGACAAATAATGCCAGAAAGAAAACAGTAAGCCTTGTACATAGTCTATCCTTATTGGCACAGCGGACTCTCCTGGGTATCATTTCCTGAGCGGTGTCCTACCGAACGCACATCAGAGCCTGTTCACCGAAACATGCGCCGATGGTGCCCTCCCGAAGAAGCATTGAGCCAACCCATTCCCTCGCAGCTTCCACCATGGGCGCGCCAAATTTGACGACGACGCAGCCTCTGACGTGGGCAGCTGACCACAGCACTCCATCTCGCTTCTCCATGTCGATGCGGCTGGATCGCCAGCGCTCAGCTTCCGACACGTTCCTATCAGACTCCTTCTTGGCGTCTTGGGATCGAAAGTCGCGAGCGCCCAGGCGCGGCAGGTTGTCGAACTCCGTCATAAAAAAGTCGCCCACCGGCTTCATCAAAGCCCCTCGAAGAATCAGCGTCCCAAAGACTGCTAGCTTATGCATGGTATCTGGAAGTGGCTGACCGGAAGCCAAAGCATTCTCGCTAGAAAGAATAACCGTGTCTCTTACAAGGAGACGGTCCTTTGGCGACGCCGGGTCGGCGCATTGCCAGACCTCGTTGCGTCCAGTCCACTTAACGAAGCTCCAGTTCTCTCCTCGGGCTGAACGGCCCTGTGTCACCCAGTCTAGGAAGCAGATGGATGCCTGTCCAGTCGTTCTGAAGATTTGCGTCTGCACATAGACGCTGTCTTCGAAAGGTTGAACCGGATCTGGCAGGAGGCATAATGCTGCGCCATCGTCGACCTTTAGCTCCAGCTTTTGCCTCGTTACAACCTCCGCTGAAGGAGACTTGAAGACCTTAGTGTGTCCCTGAGTGACGAGGCTTAGCCGGGCCCCGGAGCGAACATGGACGGACAAGTCAACGCTGTCGCCAGCAACGAGTCCACCACCGTACGAAAGTAGGAAGACAAGGACGCTCTTTTCGTTGGCCGAAGGAGAAGGCGAGATTAGCTTGAGAGGGTATTGATAGGTAATGGTTTCGAGGCCACTGCCGCCTGCTGGGAGGGTGGCAGCGACAATGCAGCCACCACCTGCAGATGATGAGGATTTCGGGAATGGCGATGACATAGCCAATTCATGTCTACATGAGAAATGGTCCGTGACTGGTCAAGGTATGTCAAACATTGGCCAATACAGCCGGCGATATCGAAAAGCCCTTGGGCGGATCTCAGATACGCATAACACTCAGGTAAAAGCCATAAGTCAAGCGATAAGTGAGCACAAGTACTTCGCCATCATTTGTAGTATGAGGAGGTACTTTGGGCCATAATTGGAGCTATACCCTCCAGGGATGGGAGCTGTTTGTTGCCTCGAAGACTAAGGTACCTTAGCCAAGTCCCGAAGTTCGGCCATCGGCCGCTGAGACACCCCCATGTGGCGCTGCTAACACTCCTAAAATAACATGGGATGCACAACTACCCAGTACCTCACTACCTTACACGCTCCCGCCCACACTGACACCAACACCACGCGCTTTTGTCGCTCCAAGCATCACCGCGTCGCATCACTGGGATTTGCTTGCCCGACCTTGCACACTACAGATGTTACTTGCGTTGCTTCTGCGCGACAAATAATGGATAGCAGTGGAAGCCCAACCCCCGAACCCGACGCGACGGCGCCACGCCGCTCTGGACGCGTCGTGAGGGCTCCCGCCAAGTTTGAGCCAGAATCAAACGCCCAGCGCTCGGCGGCCGCGAAACGTAAGCGCGGGGATGGCGAAGAGGATGAGGACGACAATGAAGCTCAGGGCTCGGACGAGGACATGAGCGAGGACGACGACGATGGGGAGAGCGATGAGGACCATCCCGCCCCGCGATCGCGAAAAGCGTCGCAAACCGCTCGCGCGAAGAAGCCTAGCCTGAAGAAACCCAAGATTAACGGCCATCAACCCGTTCGCTCTTCTCACGCGACAATTATCCCATCACGGCCCAAGAAGACCGTACGAATTGACACCGGTGACATTGGCACGGGGCTATTTGGTATGTTGTCTTGTGAAATAATCTGCTCCTCGCGCACGCCCTAACATTGCTGTAGCGGACATTTTCGGGTCGGGAGACGCCTCAGATTCGGTCGCACAGCAGTGGCTTGAATCATACAGAGCAGATGCGCCGGCAGCTTTGGCCGATCTCGTCAACTGCATCTTGCAATGTGCTGGCTGCGACCAAGCAATTACGGGCGATGATGTTACCGACCCGGACGACATACCGACCCGGGTCAAGGACCTGCAGGAGGTGCACCAAGAGGTACGCTGGATGACTTTGTCGGTCTCGCGCGCAATATTGACTGAGAGTAGCAACATGTCGCCGATTACCCCCTTATATCCAAAGCTAGGGGAACACGATCATTCAGGGACCTGCTGGTGAATTTTTTCCGATCGCTTCTGATACTACTACACGAAACAGATGTCCTGTACAATGACGCGCCTCTCATGGAAAACATTCAGGGGTGGCTCTCGAGCATGTCTTCATCAGCCCTGCGACCTTTCCGTCATACTGCCACCACCATTGCCCTAGCTGTCCAGTCCGGCCTCGTCGAGGTCGCTCAAGTTCTCGACCGGCGGATAGCAAACGTTGAACAGCAATCACAGGCTGCAAAGAAGGCGAAGAACAAGTCCAAGGCTACTGAGATTCAGCGCACTCTCACCCAAGCCAACAGCTACCGAAAGATTTGCAGCGAAGCCATTCAATCTTATTTCGATGCCGTTTTTGTCCACCGCTACCGCGATGTCGACCCGAAAATCCGTACAGAGTGTGTCGAGGCTTTGGGTTCCTGGATATGGAATCTCCCGACCATTTTCTTGGAACCGGGCTACTTGCGATACTTGGGCTGGATGCTATCTGATACAAACTCTACAACTCGTCACGAAGTCCTGAAACAGCTCTTGAGGGTTTTCAAGCGGGATGCCTCGCAACTCGGCCATTTCATTGATCGTTTCCGACCAAGACTGATTGAGATGGCAACAGTGGACTCAGAGCTCTCAGTCAGAGTCGCGGCCATTGCAGTGATTGATACACTCCGAGACTCCGCTCTCCTTGAACCAAAGGAGATTGACGCAATTGGCAAGCTCATCTTTGACAATGAGCTCAGAATTCGTAAGGCTGTCGCTGGTTTCTTCATCGCATGCGTCGGTGATGTTCACGAGGGAAAGCTTGAAGCCATTGGGGGCTCTGAGATCTTGGATGAGTTCGACAATGTGGAGGAGGACGACTTTGACTCACCGCGCCGGGAGTGGATTAACATTAAGTGCCTAGCCGAGACACTCGCGTCGTATGATGCACAGATCGAGGAATCTGACCAAGAAACGGTGCTTACGGGCGTTGACCTTGCGACTGACCTGCTGGAGGCTACCATCCCAGAAACAAGAATCTCACTGGCTGCGCAGGTTCTTTATGAGAGGGTGCCAGAGATTAAGAGGTGGGAGATGCTGACAGGCTATCTTCTTTTCGATCACACAACCAGCACCAAAGCAAAGTCTAGAACAAAAAGCAAGGCGGACTCCCCGGAAGTAGCCTTCAAGAAAGCCGTTGCACCAACAACCGCCGAGGAGTCTATCCTTCTAGATGTCCTGAGTTCTGCAATCAAGTCGAGTCTTGGCCAAGCAGCCGAGTTCGAGCGGCACAAGAAGAAGGGTCATCGATCCGAAGCAAGCGAGGGACAAGAGGAGATTGCACTTGAGTTGGCCACCGCGATACCTAAACTTCTGAACAAATTTGGAGCTGAACCAGAAACGGCAGCCATTGTGCTTCGGATGGAACATCTTCTAAATCTCGAGATATTTCAACAATTACGACAGGATTCAAGCAAATTTGAGAAGTTGTTGGACGAGGTTAGCACGCAATTTGACAGGCATGACGATAAGAGAGTACTTGCCGAAGCTGCTGCTTCCTTGTTGCACGCGCGTCAATACGACGAACTTGAAGAGATAGTTGACAGCAAGCTGTCGCTATTGTGGGAGAACGTTATTAATGCGCTCCGTAATTTTGAAAAGACTTACGAGCTTTCTGTCCGCGGCAACCTCACTGAGGCGTCGCTGAAAGAGTTGTCAACCATTTTAACAAAGATCAGCAAGCTAGCGAGTGTCGCGGATTGTGTTGATGCTTTGGAATCAGAGGAGAGCTCTGACGATTCGAGCTCGTCTACAATCCAGATTCTAAGCAACATTGTGCATCGAGGCAAGTATGAACCCTTGGAAGACGAGATTGATGATTTGGAGGATGAGGTTGTTTCCTTTTCGATCAAGGCTTGTCAGTTTTACTTCATGTGGAAGGTTCGGGCTCTTTCGAAACTGTTCAGAAGCGGTGCCGGTATTTCCGACACTGAGCTCGACCAGCTCTCCGTTCTACGCCAAACATACAGACGTCATTTGATCGAGACATTATCGTCTCGAGCTGCCATCGACCAGCTGCGACTTTACGCAACTGGAAGCTTGTGCGATCTTCACCTCACGTTTGCCACTCTCCGCCCTGCCATTGACGCCTTCCGCCCAACCTCCGGTTCAGGAGGCCAGGACGCCCACAACGCAAAATACAGAGCCCTGATCCAAGACATCGAACCCGGCCTCGTTCCTGAACTGATCTCCATCTTCGATGGCGTTGAGAAGAATTATGCCAAGAAAGCCCACAAGGACAAATCTCTCAACGAGCCCGCTGAGAATGAAGACCCCATGTCGGATGATGAAGATAATGTCGATGAAGACGAGGAGGACCAATCCTTGTCAAAGGAAGAGCGCTATGCTGCAGAGTTGAGAGCCGAAAAAGCCCTGTGTGAATTAACGGCCAAGTACGTCCTCGCCATTGGTGCGAAGCTTCTAGATCAGCGTGGCTCTCAGGCCGGCAAGATCCGTAGGCGTCTGCTCCGCAACCAGACCAAGCTTGGGCACAACTTCAAAGAGGTTGTCTCTTACCTCGACGAGGAGAAGCTCAATGGACACGGCAGGAAGTCCGCCAAGCCAGCAACTACGAGTTCCAGAACGCAGAAGCCAGCACTCAGCGCCGAAACAGTACACGCTGATGACGAAGACGAAGACGACGAGGATCGCAACCCCTTCGAGGATGAGGCAGAGCCCGAGGAGGGCTCGAGGGAGGACCTGCGGCGTCGAGAGCTGCTCGAGGACGAGCCACTCGACGATGGCGAGGGCGAGGACGTAGATGACGACAACGAGCGGCAAAATAATGATGGCGACGATGATGTACTTGGAGACTGAGTGGGGAGGAGAGGAGAGGAGCAAAGCTACGTGTTTTGATGTTGGCTTGACGATAGTGGTTCGACCATGTTGAGTAGAGATGGCACTTTCAGGACTTCTGGTCACCTCCACGGGTTTGCGTGTGCAATGTATGTTTGGCGTCGGAGGATTTATCTTTTCCATGACTGAGTTAGCTATCAATGAAAGATTCTCTACGTCTTGCAGGTGCCTCATTGTGCAGTAAATGAGTATCAATTCATGAAGAGCCGTCATGCTCAGTGCTCTTTGGTATACATATTCTTGTCCCGAATAACCTAAAGACCCTTTCCCACCGTCTTCCCTTGCCTGCGTCGGCTTTGGTCGGGTCGGCTTCCCGTACCTTGACGCCGTACTGCTGGATGCAACATGAGAATGGGCGATTGGCGATCTTGCTGGGTTGCTCTGCTATTTCGTTCGTCTGGCCCTCGTCATCCGAATCCGAGGGAGGACGGTCACGTTTCGCGCCTCGGCCAATGTTTTCGATATTTTGCAGCTGCTGACTCTTGTGCTCCTCCAGCTCGCCCCAGAGAAGAAAAAGCCGCTGCCGCAAATCGTCAACTTTGTCTGGACTGTTGTTCAAGTCCGAAGCATCGTGGTCCAACAAGCACTGCGCTGCAGCGTTGTCGACCATGACCCAAATGCTCTGATCTGAGCGGCCTCCTTGCGCAGTAGCCTCTTCGAGTTTGAGGAAGAAACGCCACTCCCACTTGTTGGACATGGCTCGCGAGCTGGGCTCTCCATCAGAGTCCGAGTTGGAACTGGAGTCCTCCGCGTCTGAGAGGATGTCGTATTCGGAAGTCACATCGAGACGAGCGAATTCTTCGAGTCGCGAAGGTCGATAGTCAACAACCCTTGCACGCAGCCGATATTGAAGGTTGACGAATGGAAGCGGCAGTCGAACGGACTGGCCATCAATACTAGAGTCGTGAAATACTTGTTTTAACGCGTCGGCCACCACACTCGGAGCTTTGTCATTATTTTCGCATTTCACTAAGAGATCAGCATATGCGAGAGTAACGTGACGCCTGGAATCCCTACCATCTTTGTTCAATTCAGCGAGCAAAGCTGCTTCAGCCTCATCCGCCTTTGACTTTTGCTCGCTGAATCTCTTTTCCCGACGTCTCGTCTTGGCCCGTAACGCTGGCCGTTCGTCTTGTTCAGCCATGTCTGCTTTGCGCTTCTGGCCAGCCTTTGCAGCATCGACAATGCTTCTCAGCTGGTTCTTCTTGCTCTTTTCATATTCTCGCTTGCGTCGAATTGCCTCTTTCAGGCGCTCGTCAAGCTCATCGTTTAGATCCAAGACGAAGATATTGACCTTGAGAGGGGTTGCTCGGTCCTCTCTCAGATACCCTTCTAAGTTGGAGAAATTGTGCCCGAATTTAACTTGTACATTCCGAATCATGATCCAAGACCCCTGAGAAATATTGCAGTTTCGAATTGCAGAAGCATGAGGCTCAAAGCAAGTGAGCTGTAGACTCCGCTTCCCAAAAGGACCCGTCCAACCTCCCTCAGATTTCGTGGTATCTGACTTCCAGGCGCCGTACCCGAATGGATCACTTTCTCTTCTCTCGTCCACATTGTCGAGGGAGAAACTGTGATTGAAGAACGATTTGTTTTCGGTGTAGTCAGATACCCAAAGCGTGACTCTTTCACCTAGGTCATAGGGGTTCTTCACAACCTGAACAACCAAATCACAAAATATGCCATCTTGGACATCCTTGAGCTGTCTAAACTTATCTCGAACATTTGTCGACTGTATCTTTTTGACTTCATACTCATCCTGAGTGGGTACTCTGCTTTTGTCGGCGACTTGGTACACTTGAGCAACGTACTTAAGTTCAGATTCTGTCAGTTGACGATTGACTTTCTTCGACGGCGGTATCAGGGCCACCGAAATATTTGCCGGAGGGCGAGGGATTTGGTTGGCCGAGAACACATGAATGTCGGTGGAAATGTTGGTAATGAGAGATAATGAATGCATCGCACGCCGTTGAACCTGTTGCGACCGTCAACACTAATGACCTCCGGTCATGCCTCAACAATGCTGCGTACTTTGGCCTGAATTACAACGACGATATCACCCGTACCGAAATCTGGAATATGCTCTTTTGGCCGGAAAATATGCAAGGATAGCGAGGCATCAGGATCATCTTCAGTGGATTTATCATAAAATTGGATCTCGGCCTTCCAATCTGGAAGCGTTAGACTTGCTCAAATAAAATGCCATCATCACCTTGAGCGAGAATGATTTCTGAACACTTACCAGTGTGCGGGCCTCGCGGCGGTAGTGGCGCTCTGAAGTCCGTAATGATTCCTACAATATTGACCTTGGAAGAAGGACTACACTTGCCATCAAGAACATCTTGCACAGTGACGAAGCCAGAAGGAAGCCGTGTGGCTGCCATCTCGCCTCATTCTAATCCCGGGCCAGCGAAATTAACTGCCACGCCGCATGGAATCGAGCTCCCGTCAAAGGAAAAAACAGAAGTTCTCCGTTTCGAAAGTATTGAAACATAAAGTCGGGCAAGCGATTGGCATGACGCGTCTGAAGCTCTAATGCCCATTGAGCGCGTCGCTGCTTCAGAGGCAGGCCGTCCCAGATTTGGACAGGCGCGACAGCACGTGATGTAGCCACCTCAGCCCTGCAAGGCTCCTGTGGCGTAAAAACAGCAAGTATCATCGACCCGAGTCAAGTTACCTTTTGCTAATGGGTACTTGTCGGCGACAGACCCACCAGTTGAATTTTCAAGTACATTCAATCTGTGGGCAACTGCCAAGTAGCGGACGCCGGCCGCGGTTGCACCGAGATTACTTGCCTGAGGCATGAGGTAACAGGTCTGCCGGGTACAAGCTTATGGGTACCTCCCGTAGGTCTGGCGGTCGAACACTCTGCAGGGCTCGGTTGTGGTTTGGTTGGAGGGCGCTTTATTAGCTGCAGATAAACAGAGAGGTACTTCGCCGAAAGGTAAGCAGAGCCTGTCATTTCCACGCCCACCTTGGTCTTAGTCGCCTCCAACTTGCGGGCCCCCCCTCCATCAACAGTAAATCAAACTTCATCTTCTTTTTCCTCCTTATTCCCCTTGGCAAACAGACTCCTCCCGCACAGTCGCCCTTATCTCCAGCGGACTGAGATTCACTGCCGGGCTGTCTGATCTCCTCTGTCGCTGTGACTTTTCTCCGGCAGAGTTCCGCACATCTCTTTGTGCTGCCTCCCACTCCCACCATACCCTCCTCTGTTGCTAGGCCAAATTTTACATTTTGCCGGCATCATGTCTGAGCGGTACATCCCTGAGCATCGCCGAACTCAGTTCAAGGCGAAGAACACCTTCAAGCCCGAGGAGCTCCGTCGCCGCCGCGAAGAGCAGCAGGTCGAGATCCGAAAGGCAAAGCGCGAGGAGAACCTGGCCAAGAGGCGAGGTATTGGCACTGGTGAAAACCGCCCTGGTGCCTCTCTGGGTGCTGCCCCCGACAGCGACGATGACACCGCTCCCACCGAGTCCCAGGTATGCACTCTCTTTTCTTTTCCGAATCGACCTTCTGTCCGCACGCTCCCAAACACGACTTGATCTCGACGTCCTCTCCCCCATCCCGCCTTTTTGGCCCTCGTCTTTCCCTCCAGGTGGGGGTAAACACACACATCCCTAAACCCCACATTCTTCTATCCGTCCGACCACATGTCACGACACCGCAAGGGTCCATGTACATCACATCCTTGCGCCATTCTTCCCTCGCACATTTTTGTCTACCATCTGTGCCCTGCGCTGCAATGGCTCAACCAATATGCTGACCAATCTCTAGCTGAATGAGGACCTTCCTCAGATGGTCTCTGGGGTCTTCTCTGACCAGATTGACCTTCAAATCGCCGCCACCACCAAGTTCCGCAAGCTCTTGTCCAAGGAGCGCAACCCTCCCATCGAAGAGGTCATCAAGACCGGTGTCGTTAGCCGATTTGTCGAGTTCCTTCGATCACCACATACCCTCGTTCAGTTTGAGGCTGCCTGGGCTTTGACCAACATTGCCTCGGGATCTGCCACTCAAACCCAAGTGGTCATCGAGGCCGGCGCCGTCCCCATCTTTGTTGAGCTTCTTGCTAGCCAGGAGCCTGATGTTCGCGAGCAGGCTGTCTGGGCTCTTGGTAACATTGCCGGTGACAGCCCCGCGTGCCGTGACTATGTTCTCGGCTGCGGTGCTCTCAAGCCCCTGCTGAACCTGCTGGGAGACAGCCGCAAGTTGAGCATGCTCCGCAACGCCACCTGGACGCTGAGCAACTTCTGCCGCGGAAAGACCCCTCAGCCAGAGTGGGAAACTGTTAGTACTGTCCAGACCTTAGTATTTTGAGGCTTCTTACTCACCCGCGTTGCCCAGATTGCCCCCGCTCTCCCAGTCTTGTCAAAGCTGGTGTACTCCCTCGACGACGAGGTCTTGATCGATGCTTGCTGGGCCGTTTCTTACCTCTCCGATGGCTCCAATGACAAGATTCAGGCAGTCATTGAGGCTGGTATCCCCAGGAGGCTTGTGGAGCTCTTGATGCATGCCTCCACCTCCGTCCAGACTCCCGCCCTCCGATCCGTCGGAAACATCGTGACCGGCGACGACGTGCAGACCCAGGTCATCATTAACTGTGGAGCTCTTCCCTGCCTGCTGTCTCTCCTTAGCTCCACTAAGGACGGTATTCGCAAGGAGGCTTGCTGGACCATTTCCAACATAACCGCTGGCAACTCGTCCCAAATCCAGGCCGTTATCGACGCCAACATCATCCCTCCTCTGATTCACCTTCTTCAGAACGGCGACCTCAAGACCCGCAAGGAGGCCTGTTGGGCCATTAGCAACGCCACCTCTGGTGGTCTGCAGAAGCCTGAGCAGATCCGCTACCTGGTTGCCCAGGGCTGCATCAAGCCTCTCTGCGACCTCCTGTCGTGCCCTGACAACAAGATCATCCAAGTTGCCCTTGACGGCCTTGAGAACATCCTCAAGATTGGTGACCTTGACAAGCAGAGTGCTGGCGAGGGTCCCGATGCCATCAACCGCTACTCTCTGTTCATTGAGGAGTGCGGTGGCATGGAGAAGATCCACGACTGCCAGAACAACGCCAACGAGGAGATTTACATGAAGGCTTACAACATCATGGAGAAGTACTTCTCTGACGAGGATGAGAACGCCGAGGGCGCTTCTCAGCCCACTGGGGCCAACGGCAACTTTGGATTTGGAACCACTGGCACTGGCCAGTCCAGTGGCTTCAACTTCGCCAACGGAGGCGACTCGATGGACATGTAAAGACCCAAGATCATTCATTTTCGGCGCCAAGCCCCTCCCTCAATGCGAAACCTGGCTCAATGCCAAATTTGACCAGCGGCACTTGAACGACATGCACCCCCTCCCCTTCCCCATCACACCACAACACCAGTCATACCCCCTTTGCAGAACAGCGCCGCCTTTTGCTGTTCTGGCACCCAGCACATACTACCCTGCGACATTGTCATAACACCCGCATCGTTGAACCCGCCAGTGAGCTGTTTTGCATGTGACGAGAAGAATAGGAAGACGAAGCGTAAAGGAAGGGCCCTATGGTAGCTTGAAAGCTCCAGCCCGTGAGACGAAGACTCGTGGAGACGTCAGGATATTCCGGGCGCTGTATCCTCGTATCTGGATGGACCGAAAGGAGCTCTCTGGGTCTATGGTGACGCTCAATCATAACAAATGGGACGTGAGGGCATGTTGTGAGGAGTACCACCTGCGAGGACCAGAAGCGGCCTGCGGACCAGTGCTAGTGCACAAGGCTCCAGTTCGAGAAAAGCTTTATACTACGGTTGATTATGGTCAAGTGACTATACGACGGATTGAGGAATACTCAGCAACGTAGTACAAAATAAGGTGTAATAATTCAAAACCCAACCCGTGCAATAACCCGCAATGTGAAAACTGAGACGACTGTGAACAAGCAGAGATGAACGGCTATGTGGACGTGCAAGACTCTGCCGGGCATGCGGGAGGAGCGTCTAGATCTTTGGTGATCGAGCGTCCCAGCGAAAATGTATCTAATTGAATTCGGCGACGACTTTAACTCTGTAACATGAAGCCGGTGAGAACGAAACAACTCTGAACTTGCCACAATCAAATTGCTAGAGTGGGGTAACAGCAGAACTGAGATCACACTGTGCTTTATGTGACTAAAGGGCCTTTGAACACAGTGCCAATTTGCGACAATTTTATGTAGAGCTTGGGCATTGTACTCTGACAAATTTGCAACTAGGTTGCAGCCAGTCCCGGATCCTTCAACGCGAGCGTTTGATAGATGCCCGATACCTTTCTTTCATTTCTGATCCGGATGCTACAACACTGGCAGCCATGTCTTGGGTGAGGTTCTGTCTAGTCCTGTGAAAGAAAAACAAACTGTGCGGCGGTGAAGCAGGAGTCGGACCGCAACCATCAATCGTGTTGTACGACCAGCAAAGCGTTTCTGCAAAGATCCGAGATGGTAAAGAAGGGCAAGGAAAAGGCTCAGCAGCCTCCCGCGCCGGCACCTGCGCCTGCGGGCAAGGATGGCGCGAAAGGAAAGAAAGGGCAGAAAGCTGCCCCCGCAACGCCAGAGGTGTTGCCTCCCGTCGGCCCACCCAAACCTACGGTGAAGCAGATCATCGGAGGTTCATCATGGACCGGCAAGCTGCCGGTGAACTTGCTGAGCGAATACTGCCAGAAGCAGCGCTGGGACAAGCCGGACTACGACACCAGGAAAACGCCCGACGGGTTCTCGGTATGGATTACCTTGAGTGCCAAGGATATGAAGACACAGGAGCACATCAAGCTAGAGCCCTTCAAGATTCCTGCAAGCCATAAGCATCTTCTCCTCCGTGACACCGCGTTGGAGGCTAAGCATGCTGCGGCAACCTATGCCCTCTTTAGGGTTTGCAGCATGCAAAACAAGCATACTGTTTTACCACCAGATCACAAATCACTTTGGAAGGAGTTCCAGGCACTCAAAGCCTTAGACGTCAAGGAGGGCAAAGGGTGGATGTATGATGCCGACCCCTTCAAGACGTTTCTGGAGCGACGGGAGGCTAAAGCCGCCGCTGAAAAGAAGCGCAAAGAGCTCGAGGAAGCCAAGGCAAAGGCAAAGGAGATGCCTGGCGCAACCGGCCTGGCACTCTTGAATAACAACGGCAAGTCAAACATCATGAAGGGCTGGACAGAGGCACCAAAAGTCGAAATGGGCAAGCAGACGAGAGTACAACTGGAGGCTTTGCTGCGGAGAGGTGTCTCGTGGAACCCCCATGGCGTCGTGATGCCGCAAGCGCAAAAAGACGCCGTGATTGCGGAGTTGAGCAAGCTTGGCTTCCGTCGCAGCCACGTCGTGGAGGCCGTGGGTTACTGCAAAGATCGCGAGGAGACGTTGGAATGGCTCCTGATTCATGTCCCTGAAGATGACGTACCTCGCTGGGCATTACCTGGAGGCTATGCATCCGGAGTTTCCATAGGCGCCACGGACTTGAAGAGAGAGGGTGCTATCAAGCGACTATCAGAATCGGGCTACTCGATCGACCTGTGTACTCGAGTGCTCGATCAGAATGGTGGAGACGAGAGCAAAGCGGCCGAGGCATTGCAAGGTATACTTCTTGCAAGTTCCGCTATACCTGAAAACAAGGACGACTCAGACGATTTTCTGGACCTGGGATCACCAGAAGAGCAGTGGGAAGAAGAGGTTGCCAGCTTGGAAGCTATGTATGGAGACAACTTCCGCCGAGAGAACGACAAACTTGTACGGATCCGCCTGGAAGCTGTCAAGAATGGCCCGCATGGTGCGGTGGAAACGTTTCTCCAGATTCGCAGGGCACCGAGTTATCCAAAGCATCTCATACTTGCCATCATTGCCACTCTTCCTTCATATATCAAGTTGAGCATTGTCAGGAAAGCACTCGAGTACATTGAAGAGTCTCTCCAGGACGAGCCAATGAAGATGTACCTAGTTATGGACTGGATACAGCAAAACATCAACAGTATCATTGAAAACCCTGGAAACCTCATGGACATCTCTTCAGTCTCGTCCGCGGCCTCGGAGACTCAGCCCAAAGCTAGCCTGGCTACGCGGAAGACTAGACAAAATTATCCCAGGGCGATCCAGTGGGTTCCCAATCAACGAAGTAAGGAAGATTGGTTACGTCGCCGAGAAACCTCGTCGATGAAAGACATGCTGGCCAAGCGTCGGAAGCTACCGGCCTGGCAGGTTCAAGAGGACATTGTTGCGATTGTCGATGCAAACGACGTTACCATCATTAGTGGTGAAACAGGTTCTGGAAAATCAACCCAGTCGATGCAATTTATTCTCGACGACCTCTACAACCGAGGTTTGGGTGAATGCGCCAATATGATTGTCACACAACCACGACGAATCTCAGCACTTGGTCTTGCTGATCGCGTAGCTGAGGAACGCTGTAGCCGGGTTGGAGAAGAGATCGGTTTTGCCATTCGTGGCGAATCCCGCCGGTCTAGAAATACTAGAATTACTTTTGTCACCACCGGCGTGCTGCTACGTCGCTTACAGACTTCCGGTGGCAGGGTGGATGATGTGGTCGCATCGCTTGCAGACGTCAGCCACGTGGTTATTGACGAAGTGCATGAGAGGAGTTTAGATACCGACTTCCTCCTTAATCTTCTTCGTGAAGTCATGACATCGAAGAAATCCAACCTCAAACTGGTCCTTATGTCAGCAACCCTAGATGCTACGACATTCAAGGATTATTTCATTTCAGAAGGACTCTCTGTCGGAAGCGTCGAGATTTCTGGGCGAACATTCCCCGTTGACGAATACTATCTCGACGACGTGGTTCGCATGACCGGTTTCAAAGGAGATGGATACAGCAACGATCTCGGCTCGGAAGATATGGGCAAGATTATCCAGAAGCTCGGCCACCGCATCAACTACAGTCTGCTGCTTGAAGCAGTCAAAGCGATCGACTACGAACTTCAGTATGAGAAGAAGGCTGGCGGCATTCTTATATTCCTTCCTGGTGTAGGAGAGATCAACCAGGCTTGCAAATCTCTGAGGGCCATCTCATCGCTGCACGTTCTTCCTTTACACGCATCGCTGGAGACGCGAGAGCAGAAGAAGGTTTTTGCAAACCCGCCACCGAATAAACGCAAAGTCGTGGTTGCGACGAATGTGGCCGAGACATCGATTACTATTGACGACATTGTGGTCGTCATTGATAGTGGTAAAGTCAAGGAGACCAGTTTTGATCCGCAGAACAACATGCGGAAACTGGAGGAGACTTGGGCGTCACGAGCGGCTTGCAAACAACGACGCGGACGAGCTGGTCGAGTTCAAGCTGGACAATGCTACAAACTATTCACGCAAAACCTGGAAAACCAGATGGCCGAGCGTCCGGAGCCTGAGATCAGACGTGTCCCGCTCGAGCAGCTGTGTCTCTCTGTTCGTGCCATGGGCATCAAGGATGTCGCCCGGTTCTTAGGACGATCGCCAACACCCCCAGCTTCGCCGGCCATCGAAGGCGCATTGAAGATGTTGCAACGCATGGGCGCACTGGACGGTGACGAGCTTACGGCCATGGGTCAGCAGCTCGCGATGTTACCGGCGGATCTCCGCTGTGGCAAGCTCATGGTGTTTGGTGCCATTTTCGGTTGCTTAGACGACTGCGTTACCGTTGCAGCGATTCTGAGCACGCGAAGTCCGTTCTTATCGCCACAAGAACGACGAGAGGAGGCTCGGGAAGCGCGGGCGAGGTTTTCCGATGGGGACGGCGATCTGTTGACCGACCTCCAAGCGTTCCGTGAGTGGGAGGCTCTGATGGAAGACCGACTCCCTCAGCGTCAGGTTCGGGCGTACTGCGAGGAGAACTTCCTGTCATACCTGACACTCTCCGACATCTCCAGCACGAAGTCACAGTACTACTCTGCGTTGGCAGAGATTGGCATTGTGCCGCCGTCGGAGGCAATGCAAGAGACACACGTAGGAGCCGCGAGGAATACACAGCTGCTCCGAGCGCTTTTGGCATCAGCGTTCACTCCGCAGATTGCCAGGATCCAATATCCGGACAAGAAGTTCGCCAGCTCCATGTCTGGTGCGGTAGAGCTGGACCCGGAGGCGAGGTCCATCAAGTACTTTAACCAGGAAAATGGCCGCGTCTTTGTGCATCCGGGAAGTACATTATTTGGCTCTCAGGGATTCTCCGGTAACGCGACGTACATGTCGTACTTTAGCATCATTTCCACATCCAAGATATTCATCCGTGATCTTACGCGTAAGTGGACTCCTGTACTTTTCAACATCATTATCATCAAACCCCGCTGACAACTTTCAATTAGCATTCAACGTCTTCACGCTCCTTTTGTTCTGTGGTTCTGTAGAGCTGGATACGCTGGGCCGTGGGCTGCTCGTTGACGGCTGGTTGAAGCTCAGGGGCTGGGCACGAATTGGTGTATTGGCAGCCAGGCTCCGAGGAATGGTTGACGACCTCATTACGAAAAAGGTGGAAAACCCTGGGCTTGACCTCGGCGGGGATGAAGTCATCAAGCTGGTGACGAAACTTATAGAGCTTGACGGGCTGGATGCATGATAGACGGTTTCATAGTCCAAGTTTGAATAGATGATGCTTTACCAGGCGTTAACCCAAGTGCCATGAAGCCTGGAAGCAACCGTGAAAATTGTGATTGGCGATGATTATTATTATTTTTTCTTCTTATACGCGAAGGCCAAAGTCACGGCTTGACGAAATGCCAAATGAAGTTTTGCTGATGTTCGGGATGCAGGTGGTGCTGGTCCACATTCAGTAATGTAGTAACTGCTACTAGCCGAGACTTCACCACCTCTGGTTTCACATACCCACAACCACTTCGAGATTAATAGATGCAACACCCGAAGCCCTCGACCTCCGCTTTTCAAACCGGCAAACTCTGACTGCTTGGAATAGCTCACACCCAGTAGATGGGTAACATAGCAAGCACTGCTTAAGACGTCGATCAGCCAGGTTGGGGTCCTCGACATCCCACTCATTGAGTCATCATTTAACAAGAAGCATCTCCAGATTCCATATTCAACGACCAGACTGCCACGTTAAGCCCAGGTTCACGCGATGGCCCCCGTTGAATCCGACCCGGAAGAGGCCCTCACCAGGGAGGAAATCGAGGGCAGCGAGGAGCCTCCGGCGAAGCGGCCCGCCCCGGAGAACGCCTGTACGCCTACTCACGCTTGCTCCCATCACTTTCGCACCTCACAGACAATCATGCGGCTAACATGAAGCCCCCCCCTCTGATGCGGCGGGCCTGCAGTCACGCGGCTCATGGCACCCAAGCCCAAGGCGGCACCCAAGCAAGCCCACTCCCAGCACCCGCGCCCTGCCTCGCACAACCCCTTCAAGGACCGCATGGGCCTGGGCGCGTACCTCGCGGACGCGGCGGCGTACCCGTCCAGCGTCGTGCTCTACCACAACGACGACTTCGTCGCCATCCGCGACAAGTTCCCCAAGGCCACCATCCACACGCTGCTCCTCCCGCGCGCCCGGGACCACAACCTCAAGCACCCCTTCGCCGCGCTCGCCGACCCCGTCTTCCTGGGCAAGGTCCGCGCCGAGACGCTGCGCCTCAGGAAGCTCGTCGCCGCGGAGCTGCAGCGCACGCTCGGCCCGGGCAGTCGCTCCGAGGCCGCGCGGCAGGCCGTCCTCGACGGAGCCGAGCCATCCGATGGTGCTGCTCTGGGAAACGAGCAGCAGCCCGGCGACGACGGCAACGGTGGGGCGGACGTCGGACCCGACGGCCTGCCGCGCGGCCGCGACTGGGAGGCCGAGGTCGTGTGCGGCGTGCACGCCGTGCCCAGCATGACGCACCTGCACATCCACGTGCTGTCGCGCGACATGCACTCGCCGGCGCTCCGCCACCGCAAGCACTACAACTCCTTCACCACGCCCTTCCTCGTCGACGTGGCCGACTTCCCGCTGGCGGCGGACGACCCCCGCAGGGACACCAAGCAGGCCGGCTACCTGCGGCGGGACCTCGAGTGCTGGCGGTGCGGCAAGAACTTTGGCAACCAGTTCCAGCAGCTCAAGGCGCATCTCGACAAGGAATTCGAGGAGTGGAAGCAGCTTTAGACGGAGAAGGGAGGGTGTGGGGGGATGATGTGGAGGACGCAGTCACTCTAGCGGTAACCCAAGTTTAAGCGGCAGTCATGGTGAAGGCATCAGGAAAAAGAAAGAGCGTGTTACAAGCGATCTGCAGACGTCTCAAGTCAAAGATATATATCGTACAACTCCTTCGTCGCATCGATCCATGCGATGCGAAATTGTCCCAAATTGTTGCTCCTGAACCACCAACTCCTACGAATCACCCTTTCCTTTAAACCACTTTATGCAGCCCTCCCTGAGGCGATTGCGTCGAGGGGGCGGGGGCCTGTCGTTTCGCCTGTCCTCGTTTGGCTTGCTCGCCCGGGCATCTTCTTTGAAGCAAATTGGGGG